>WNHD01001624.1:19084-37022 GCA_011057455.1 Ganaspis sp. Gsp50 | reverse complement strand
CGCAAGTTAGGGGGAATAAATGCGGGGACTTATGGAGAAGAATTGGGAGGGGTATTAGATATGTAAAAACCCGAAAAGGGTATACATGGAGGAACAAAAATAAAAATAAAAAAATAAAATAAAAAGGCTAGAATAAAAATGCAATTTTGCACCCAAGTAAATCATAATTAAAATAGTATAAAAAAAAGAAAATCATTACCAATAATTAGTAAACTCATTACAATTATTAATATATAATAACATTAAAAAAAAAGAAATTACAAATAATTATTAAAGATTAAATATTAGTCTGCGTTATTATTAAAAAAGAAAAAGTATCAAAAAGTATTGCACTTAAATTTACGTAATTTCGGTAATTTGATGTATTTATGTAAAATTTTGGGCATTTCTATGCATTTATGCAATAATTTTTACATTTCCGTCTTTGTCATTCCAATGCACGTTTACAATAATATTCCTCTTCAATTATCTCCGTCACTATTGTCCTATTTCTCGTATTTTTAGTATATCTCGACTATTGTTATTTTATCTTCACTATCTTTTGTATAATCTTTATTTTGCCTGCAAGTTTCACACATATCTTTGTGTATTTAGAAGGAAAGCACCAAGCACCAAAGAGAGAGGATAAAGAAAGGATAAAGAGACACTAAACAGGTAAAGACACAACATTTGCCCCCACGAGATTACTGATGTGGAATGTCGTTACGGGACCGTCAAAGACACGAGTGGAATAATCCATCAAGTCAGTCTCGATCGACCTTTCTTTTTCGAATCCTTCCCAATTCGTCGGGAGTGTCCACAAAATCCAGATTCACTGCCAGATAGTTCCGTCATGTCCTTGCAGAGATGATCCCTTAACGCTCTCAGGGATTCCAGAATTTTCTCTTTCTTTTCCCCCAAAAATCAAGGCGGTGTGGTCAAATTTGAAAATACAAACACAACATAAACTTAAGATTTTACCTCCTCTTTAAATAGAAACCCCGTGAGATCTATTACCCGTATTTTCAGAAATCACAAAGCCTCAGTTTTTATGTTTCATTCTTTTGGCGCCTACTCGCCAGAGGACAAAGCTACAGCCTTCTTTTTTCTCCAACTTCTTTTCTTCGGCTTCTCTCCCACAATTCGTAACCCTAGATCATTTCCTCATTAATGCCAATAACTACAATACGAGAAGAATAACTACAATACAATAACGATACGAGAAGAAAAAGATTGAAAAGCAAACACTTGAAATAACTAGTTTCAAATAATGTGTGGAAATCGATACTTTCTGGAATCAAGAGCTCAATTTTTCCCTTGAATTTTTGAACTAAACTATTGCAAATTAGAAATAAAATTTACTGTATCGGTTGAGAAACAGGAATCTTGGTGAAAAATACTTAAGAAACGAATCAATCTTTTATACCGAGAGATTCTTTTATTTAATGCAAAAATTGATTGAGTCTAAAGTGATTTTTTTTTAGAATCGCAGACCTAGGAAAGTTATTCTTTATTCAAGTATATAATTATTCGTGGCGTAAGCATTTACTCTTAATTCAAATATAAATTCTTGATTCAAGTATTTATTCTTATTCTTAAAAATATTTATTCTTGACTCAATGATTTATTCTTGAATCTAATGTTTATTCTCATTCAAATATTTATTCTCGATTCAAATATTTATTCTTGATTCAAATCATTCTTAAAGAAACAAATTTATTCTTGATTCAATTATTTATTTTTTATTCAAATATTTATTCTTGATTCAATTATTTATTATTGAGTAGAATATTTATTCTTGATTCAATTATTTATTCTTAAATAAAATATTTTTCTCGATTTAAATATTTATTCGAGAATCAAATTTTTATTCTTGATTCAAATATTGGTTCATTCAATTATTTATTTTTGATTCAAATATTCATTCATGATTCAAATACATAATTCTTAAAGAAACAAATTTATTCTTCATTCAATTATTTATTTTTGATTCAATTATTTATTCTTGATTCAATTAAATCATTTTTAAAGAAAAAAATTTATTCTTTATTCAATTATTTATTTTTGATTCAAATATTCATTCTTGATTCAAATTATTCTTAAAGAAACAAATTTATTCTTCATTAAATTATTTATTCTTCATTCAATTATTTATTTTTGATTCAATTATTTATTCTTGATTCAAATCATTTTTAAAGAAACAAATTTATTCTTTATTCAATTATTTATTCTTCATTCAATTATTTATTCTTCATTCAAATAATTCTTAAAAAAAAACAAATTTATTCTCGTAGTAAAAAAATATATTCTCATAATTTGAATTTTATTCTTTTTTTTTTAACGAATCAACAATATTTTTTTTACAAAAATAAATGGCATATTGTATTTTAATTCTTGTTTCTCAAAATGCGTTAGAAGTCCTGAACGTTCAAATGAACGAAATTTGTGTTCTTTTATTTTCTAAAATGCAAATTTGTTCAAAAATATTAATGTAGAATATTCACTTCTATTTTATTATTATTAGAAAAAAGTTGTAAATTTTTCCTTCTGCCCATTTTTAAAAAAATACAAAATAAACAAAAAAATTTGTTTAAATGAACGTTAACGTTCATTCAAAACGTCAGCAACATTTCGCAAATTCATTTCAGTTTTCTTTTATGAAAGAAAATTATCTCAAAATGCATCACCAATTATTCTCAATGAATTAGCGAAATGATATTAATTATTTTCAATCATTTTAAGCAATAATATTCAATCTTTATTGATGAATTTCAATAATAAATTAAATGATCTACAATTAACGGAAATATCAATCATTGAAGAGCCGCGTGCAATAACTCCCTCTACGCGTGAATCATTATCCCCTCCTTTTGCTAGATTTTTACTGCGCAAGAAAACTGCGCGTGAGCTAAGAGGCAGTTGTTGCACGCGGACTCTCAATTAGTGAAAATATCAATAATTGAAGGAAATATAAATAATTAATGAATGAATAATTAATTATTTTTCACTAATTATTCATGGAAAAATCAATTATTAATAAAATTCCAACAATGAAAAGATAAATAATAATTAATTGAATTATATCTGGGTGTAACTAAAGGAAAGAGTAATTACATTTTACGAGATTCGGTTTCACATACGAGACGTAAAAGCGAAACATTTCAAATTTTCGTCAGATGATAAAAAGCTTCATTAAAAGTGTAATCACCCTGCAGCAAGACATTAAAATTATTAGACATTTTGCTTGACTTACAGCAAGGGAAACGCCAGCAATTTTTTTTTAATAAAACTTTGAGCGCGCAAAACAGTTAAAAAGTGACGAGATCGTATATTTTTTTTACATCACTGGTAATGACATAACCATTGAGTGGTCCTAATACCATAAGAATTTTATGCCCAATAATTAAAGCTATAATCATCTCCCTTTGAAAAAGTTTCTTACTGTTTTTTTTTTAACAATAATCGCTTGTAATTATAACAGAATTAATAAAACGGATAATAAATCAAACATCTACTTATTTCGTTAAATTTATAGATTCCGTAGAAAGTAGTAAATTAAATGAAGTATTTAATTAATTGAAGTTTTAACTTTGCGTATATTATAGTATATGAAATGTGTCGCGCTCTGAAGAAAGGGACCTAAGAAGCAAACGATTATAGGTTATGTTTCATGATAGTTTTAACAACTTAATTGAAAATTCGTTTTTAATTCTTTCCTAAAAGAGGTTTTTTATCACATCAGTTTTATCATAACCTCAAACCGAAAAATACTATTTACCATCAAATAAAAATGCAAGTTAACATACATATAAAAAATATATTTCACACAATTTTGAAAGTTTCAATCATACAATTTGCAGAAACATTTAGATTTTTGCAAAATTTGGTGCTAAATTCATTTTTATAGATGGGATATGAAATAGCATTTTTCAAAATTTACATTTTATTTTGAAGAATTAAGTAAGTTATAAAATATAAATGTAGTATTAAATTGTGTCAAAATCTAAATTTTTCTGAAAATTGTATGATTAAATCTTTTTTTCAAATTGTATAAATTGTACATCATATATGAGATATTTTATTTTATTTTTATCAACAAATTAACGGTCATAAACCTTTTAACTAAAAACTAATATACAAAAATAAATCAAAATCAAAAGTAAACGTCGTTCTCTCATCTCAGATTTTAGACTAGATATATTTTTTATATGATAACTTATATTTTTATTTCATGGTAAATAGTATTTTTCAGTTTGAGGTTATATTAAAACTGATATAACCTTAAATAAATTCAATACATCAAATTATAGACACAATAATAAATTTAAAGCGCCCATAAATAAATTATACTTCGTTTAATCTACAATTTTACAAATATTTTATTTATACGATTTTCTATTTAAGTCTTATTTCAATTATTTTAGTTTTATTTTTATTCTCTGAATGGTTCAATCCATGGATTTTGAGGTGAATTAATATTTTATCGGAATTTGTCTAATAATCGGATATTTTAAAAGCGATCTTTTTTGTTATGGACTCGCATTCCTTTATAGGAAACAGCTATTCGAACTATTCAGTTTTGCTGCGTGGAATATAAATTTTTTTGTCTTTTATCCTTCAATAGGTCGCTACATTGTGCCCTGCTATGTTTACATTGTCAATGATTGTTTTCGTTTTTGCATACTCATCACAATACTGGCCGTGAGAAATGGATTGCAAATTATTTCATAAAATTCTATCAGTTTAAAAATAAAATTCTCTTTTCAATTGTCGTTTTCTAACTCGCATTGTGTTTTTATTGCTCTTTTTTTGCACGTCCTTTTTCACTTGTATACTCCATTTTATTTGCTTTTGTGCCTTCATTTATTTACAGTATTTTACAATGCTTTTTTGTATTCTACAACACTATTTTGTATTATAAAATACTTTTCTGTATTCTACAATACTTTTTTGTATTCTACAATTATTCTACAATCATTTATTTTATTTTACAATACTTTATTGTAATTTAATTAATTATTCCACACTATTTGTTATTATTTTTCTTTTGCGTTTCCGGACATTTTTTGTTTTTCACTTAATTGTTTTTTAGTTTCACGCAATGAACTAAAGCAATTTGAAAATGTTTATAGTTTTGTAAGATATTTTTTTGTTTTTACGTACGTTGCAAAATTAAGAAACAGGTATAAGAGAAACTTTAGGATTCCGCAGTCGCGAAAAATAGTTTCTTTATACTTGTCAATCATTTATGCATCAACTACTTCTGTTTCTCAAAATGGATAGATCGACAAACCTATCAAATTTCAATTTTGCTTCTGATGTGAAACAAAAATGTTCTACCTTTGCTTCCGAAAGAATCAATCATGTGTAATATGTCAAGGACCATCTTCCTCTTCCTTTCATCGATTTCTTATATTCTGTTTTTGATTAGATTAAAGAGAACGCAGTTTTAATTTAAAATACATAAAATAATGTTAGAAAAAGAGAAACAATAATAAGTATTACGATAACAATAATTATTATACTAATAATAATAAACTATACTAAAACATACTATACTAAAACATTTAAACACTATTTAAAAAAATACTATTATGTATGTAAATAAATAGTATTTGAGATAAGAAAGTAAAAACCTGGAATTTCCTTGATAATAAACCCTTCAAGATTTCCCGAGAGAAAACCATTCAAATAGAAAAGTTGACTAAAAAACGCAAAAAGTCGAAAATTACCTTTAAAAGAAGATTAATCTTGATTCAGGTCATTCGATTAAGTTTGACTTCAAATCCAAGCACCAAATTTATCAACTTCATTGAGTACTTTGTTCGGATTTTGTATATTACTGGGAATCAGAAACAGTATTTTTATTTATTTATGTTTTTACAATGATCATTTAATTTTATGATAATTATTTATTAAATTTCCTATGAGAAAATCCAGTGCACATTTAAAATTAATTACTATAACAACATTCACTACATTAACAGAACATTTATGTTAAAATAACATTTGTGTTAAAATAACATTTATGTTAACACAATATTAACATTCATAACAATAACAATTGTAAATAAACCTAGTTTTTATCCTTTAATTAATTGACATTGATTCATTTCTCATAAAACAGACATTAATCATTGCACTAATTTTTGTTTTTAACACTTATTTTCTGGCTGACATTGCATTAAATATAAATAATTATAAAATTAAATGTTTAAAATTCAGAGCACAGTAAAAACAACATACAGGTTAAGTTTGAGATTTTTTTTATCTATCGAACGATATATATCGATAAAGTTAATCGAAAATAGACCACTCGCTATCAGATATTTAAAAATCCACTTTGAAGAAAAAAATCCAAATTATCCAAATCACGTGCAGGAATATGAAATCCAAGAAAAAGAACCAAATTCCATAACAATAAATAAGATCGCCATAATTATAAAATAATTACGCCTTCGAGTCTCTATCAACTTATCGAGAATTAATTAAGCAGACATTTCCGAGTTAAGATTAGAAAGTTATTAAAAGCTGTTTAAATTTTGCATTAAATTGCATGCAATTAGGTATATATTATTATTTAAAAAGCTTAATTACTTCGTTATCAGCGTAACATGCCAAAAACATTCAAGTACATAAATATCCCCCTTACTGATTGATGACAAAAACAATAAATTTCTTAAATGATTTACAAACACCTTATTTAATATTATTTATACATCTATAATGATTTATAAATATCATCTTCAATATCGATTTTTAATGAGACTTTCTCGCCAAAAGCAATAAGCCGAAAAAAGAAGAAAAGATAGGTTAGAATGGATTATGTTAAAAGATGCAATGGAAGCATTGTCAATTCCAGAATTTTAGGTAAATTGGAATCAATAAGCGCATTCTGAAGAAAAAGTAAGTGTTTCGAAGAATTGGCCGAAATTAAGTTAGAGAGCTTTTGTTCGTCCACTAAACGAAACCCATCCCTACCATCGCATTGAGTGTATACTGTACATGCGACCGGCACAACCAGAGAGCGCCATCGACCGCACAACTTGAATTCGCTCAGAGAAAGTAGTTCCTCACGAGACTAAGGGAAATGTAAAAATCTCTTGAAGTACACAACGACAATAACAGAAAGCATTACTTTTAGCTGATCCTCGATACTTGAAACTTGAACAATACTAGTTTCAGTGAGAATTTGGTATATTTCGCAAAAATGCCAAACATTATGGAATAGTATAAATCGGGCGCGGCATTTGATGCTGCTCATTACGCGGCGTGCTTTCAGACCCGTATCTAAACAACCCGGGCCCCTCTTGGCGAAGCTTTTTTGTTCTAAAAGCTGTAGAAGCGGAAAAAATATATGTAATAGAAAAAGATGTTTTAATATTTTTTAATATAGTTTTCTGCTCATGTTTTTGCGTCTTGTTCTCTCGTTTATTTAAAAAATATCTTTAAAAACTGCAAGAAACTTTTAAAAATTCTATAATCTTTAAAAAAATTTAAATAGTATTTTAAAATCAAAAAATTTTAAATAATCTTTAAAAAGAATTAGTCTTTTCAAATCACAAAATTATTTATTGAACCCTAAAGCCAAATCAACTTACCAAAGAATATTTTGAATAATCTTTACAAAAATTTGAATCATATTTAAAAAGAAGTCTAAATAAATTCAAGAGTTTTGGATCTTCATCAACACAATTTTTTTATACGTATTTATCTAAACATTTTTCAAGCATTTATCTAAATATTTTCTTTTTTTAAGCGAAAAACGTCTTCATAACAAACAAAACAAGGCTTCCCTAAGAGGAAGCAATTATTTTCATTTCTTTTTTAAGCTAGAATAGTTTTCATGCCAAACAAAACATTATTTTCATTTATTTTTTAACCTAAAAGAATCTTTATAACAAACAAAAAATTATTTTCATGTATTTTTTTTTATAAATCTATTTTTATAAATCCAAGTTGAAGGAACTCACAAAAAATACCACTAGTGTAATAATTATAATAACAAGGTTCATTCATAAAATGCATTGAAATTGCAATTTCCTTTAAAAAAAAAAGACTGAAAGGAAAATGAAGTATTGATAAGATTTGGACTGAAATAGGGTCTCGTGAGAATTGGATAGCGTGGGAATGTAGAATCGATGGTATTCATTTCGTTGGACGATTCCCCGTGATTTGTCACACAAGGATGGAAGGTTCCGCGCACTTTTTCACGGCACTTGTCCAACGAGACGTAACGCTATCAACAATTTATAAAACATGTCTTGTGTAACTTATTGTTAGTGTGTCAAGGGCTGATAATAAGCTTCCCTACTGTACGAACATTAACAATGAGCGCAAGACTTCTAATATGCTTCATGGAAAAACAATATGTTAATTAATTGTTTCAAAATAATATACACTTAGACACTTGGAAAATGTAATAATTCCAAGACCCATCATTATCAATTTCCTTTTTTTAAAAAACCACACAATGAGAAAACTCTCTTTCCTGCTCAGCATATCACTTTTGCATCACGACCTTTCAATTCACAAAATACTGTAAAATATTTCAATTCCATTAATTTTTACATTTTCCAAGGAGTAATTAATCATTATTTTAGTGGTTGTAAAAAAGTATATAGTCTATAAAGGTTATGGTATATATAAAGGTAAGTGACATCAATATTACACTTTGTTCCAGAGAATTGTTTATGCATTCACGAAAAAGTAAATTATCAATAAACATATTCATGATTGACAAATTTACTTAACCTCAAATTCACCGATTAATGTTGACTGAAGATTAGGAGTATTTTTAACCGCAATGAGCAAATATATCATGTAAAGATCACTTCATATTAGCGTGCACGTTTCTTAATAATCGACAAGAATTTAAACAAAACATTGCAGCAAACAAATTCAGAAATAACAACTCACTAATTACAGAAACATGATTAATTTCACTCTGCGTTTTTGTAACTACAATTTCACTGCTTTTCTTCTAAAACAATTCAATAACTTTGAACATTCCTGTCTTGTTTTATCTTCTAAAAGGAATTTAATAACTTTCAATATCCACTCTGGAATGTCAACTTTTAAGGTTATATTTTGAAATTGTGCAAATTGTTTCGATTATTAGGTTGTTACACTTTTTGTAATTAATTATTTATATCATTCGTATGAATATTATAAACAATGTTCAGAATACGTACTTGCATTGTTAAGCTTGTTTGTTTTCTTCCTTTTTTAGACAGGATTATTGAAGTGAAAGTGTACTAAACGTACTTAATAGAATGTAAACAACAACACGCTCTTATTTACTTCTCGCCATAAATTTTTCGATAATTGTCGAAATAAGCACAAGCAGCCCATGTATTTCAAATAAATGATAAAAAAAGTGTAAACTTTTGCAACAGTCAATTGAAAACTTTCAGAGGACTCAACTTTGTTTTTATCACAAAAATTCTTTCACATCAAATAGTGTAATTTACCAAAAGGCGACTGCTAATGTAATTTACTGAAAGTTAAATAATGTAATTTACCGAAAGGTAAATAATGTAATTTACCGAAAGTTAACCATTTATAATTTAACTTACCGAAAGATAACGCTTTTGATAATTTGAGAACTTCCGCAATTCATTGGACAAATTCAAATGACCCAATCAAATTTTCAGGAAATATTCGGACAAATATAACAAATTAAAGGTACGATCACAGTGACGTACTTTTTAAAGATACTATTTTCTTCTCTCTCTCTCTCGTGCAGCAGTTGCATAAGTTTGTCTCACTCTTACATTTTTCTGAATTTTTCAAGGAAAAGACAAACTTATGACATTGTCATTTTTTAAAAGAAGATAACAAAACTTTTCTACAAGTTGTGTGAGAGTAGTCTTATGATGTAAAACAGCAAGATGCGAAACAGTTTGAGAAATGCAGAAAAAGTGCAAAAGAAAAAGTTTTAAATGTGTGGGGCAAAGTTAATCAGAAGATGCAGCTGTTACCCGAAACTCGAGAGCACAGCGTCGAAATCCGTGCAGGTTCCAACAGGTTGGAGGGAGAATGCAAGCTAGCGTGTTATTGAAGTGAAAAGAAGGGCGAAAGTGCCAAGGGTACATTATATGTATTAGAATACACTTTGCAAGTTTCTACCAGTTATAGAAATTCCTTTAGAAGTCAGGCATAAAAATAGTCCTAAATGTTCTGTTTACAATTTTGTAAAAAGTGCCAAAAATGCCAAGCAGTTGTAACAATTTTAGGTTGTAACTACCAAAGTTATAGTTAAACTTATTTTTACTTTGTCTACAATGCTTGTATAAATATAAATGAGCATAATACATACTTTTCCTTTATTATTTTCTAAAATTAGATTGTTTTAAAAATAAGCTTGACTGTTGGTTTTACACTAAAAAATGTGCTCGGAATTATTTCAATTACAATTGGCTTGGAATGATTAGTGAATAATTGACAGCAGTGTGACTAGTTTGGTGGAAAAAGACAGGTAGATTATGATACGGTTGTGATTAGAGTCCAATGTACTTAGCGTGTTGAGCAAGAAGTGGCGCCAGTCAAAGACGGCCCTGGCGCCGGGCGGTGCGGGAGTGGGGGTAAAGGGTCTGGAAGATGGAAGCGCTCTCGCTCCAACAGTTTAGTCGCCTTCAATCGGGCCTAAAGCAACGACAGGGCTACTTGTTGGTCGCCACGTGCACCACGGGATTTATCCAGAGCCTTTCTTCTCGCTGAGAATGAATAGCTTCAGTCTTACGATCTTGTACCGCAGTAGTATCGTTATCAGTGTTATACCCAATAAAAAAGGTTTTCAACGGTTTAGAAACTGTAATTGTACGAGAGACTAATCGTGTCTGAAACTCTTCGATTATTTTTCCGTTGCCGCCACTCCACAAGGAGCGCGCCGGGAGGATTCCGAGGAATTTGAGAAACAGGGAGGCAATCTGCCTACCCTTTTAATTTCGCGATTAACGTGCAGCGACAAAGTGCAACTGTGATTTCCGATTTTGGATTACTTCAAGACTTCAAACAAGGTTAGTATCACGACTGACATTTTTCTGTAATTGAAAATGGTGGCGTCTCGAGAATTTCGACGGTTGGCGGAGTCGCCGGCCGGCATATTGCTCTTGAGATGCTGTATTGAAAAGTAGATCGATAATACTTTACAGAATGATTAGGGCATAGGTTTTACTTTAAAAGAAAGCGTAAAAAAGTATAAATAGAAAAGTGTAGTAGAGTTCTTAACCAGGAAATAAAAATCAATATATACTTGTCACCAATTCAGTTTTCGCGGTTTGTCAATCGCGAAAAACTACCTGTCGCTGTTCATTTTTCTTAACTTCTTTTATGGCATTACATTCGTTCGCGGTTTGTGATTTCTCTGTTAACCGTCATTTTAGGAATTTCGATTTTACCTGTAGTGCTTGAGGCTTTCGACAGGTTTGCAAGATTAAGGTTAGCATGCTAAGCAAATCGTGCCTTAACTACTTCTTAGAAAGGGACCTTTTCATCCTCTTAAGTGTCTCATTATTTCCCCAGAAGTTTCGTTTCTAAAATTTAAATTTTCTAAGTTGTTTCAAGTCCGGCAGTTGACAATTACGGAATTCGAGCCGTTTACAAATATTGACAAAAAATTCAAACTCGAGTTAATTTTTTCATTCTTAACCATAATGTCAATTTTTTCTTCATCGTAATATTAATTTTTCTTTTTAATTTATACTTAATCAGTAATTTTAAATTTCACTTTCCAATGGACCGTATGTTTAATTTATCGCTTGTTAACTTAAATCTCAATTCTTAAGTTCTATTTTTCGGCCTTTATGTAAATACGAAAATTCTAATTTAATATGCTAGGTTAGACAGTTGCAAGTTTTTAACTGCATTAAACTTGAGTTTACGAATTAATTAAATTTCGGTTTGTGACTTCATTATATTTTGGTTTGTGACTTAATTAAATTTCCGTTTGTAACTAAACTAATTTTTAATTTTCGCTAACTTAATTTTCGATTATTAAATAGTTGAATTACTGTTTCGATCATTTTGAAATTGACACCGTCCATAAAAATTGAAATATCCGACAGTAAACACGTCAGATTATTTCCTTTACTTAATTTTACGCCTGTCTGTAATAAATGAAATAGCTTGTCAACTTTCTACTGGATAACAAAAACTAATTACAGGAAATTATCTCTTATTATTACTGCAGATTAAAATAAAATCTACCGGTTTTAACAGTTTTTCTATTTATTATTACTACTCTTGGAATATTAATATATTTCAAAGTAATTCTCAACAGCAATGACAATTACTTTATCATAATAAATTGATATTGCCAATAGTTTTATTATAATAAATTGATATTGTAGTTTTATTATAATAAATAAATTAAAGCAGAATTAAATAACTTGAATTTTAATCACAAGGAACTGTCATTTGTAAAATTCGTTCGTAATCAATTCGTAACCCATTCGTAATAAAGAATTCTCGTAATAAATTGTCTTGTGATTACTTATAATCAACTGTCGTGTATAGAGAATTTTTATAATCGGATCCGTTTTATAATAATAGTCACTGGAAAGAAAAATTGTATGGGAAAAATGTGATAGGTGAAATTGTTAGTGTTCCACAAATTGTTATCTATAGCTAGTTAAATATTAGACTGTAAGGGAATTATCAGTATCCAACTTTCTAGCATTATTTATAGAGCTTTTCTCAATCGTTTTCATTGGTTGCATTTTGTCTATCGGTCGCTGTCGTCCTTTAGGAATTTTTGCGATTCTCGATAAAGAGCTCTCCTTCCCATGAAACTTGGCTGAGTGTTAATCGCCGGCGAAAGTCCGGGAACTTCTAATCTTTGGACCGGTTTACACTTCGTCGCGTGGGCAGAGAAAAAGAAAGATGTGAGTGAGAGCAAAAGAGAGAATTACTCGAGTCTGATCAATCCGTGGCAAGTGTTCACTACGATTTGTCCACAGAGCTATTCATTATTTCAAAGTCCAAATGACAGGAACGAAAGCAGTCCTTTATCGGATTCTGCTACCATTTCTCGTAACTCTTTTTTTTCTTTCTAGATTTCTTTCTCTTTCTTTCTCGTTTTCTATCATTTTCGTTCTTTTTCTCCCATTTTCACACCCTATGTCTTTTTTGCTTTCTTTTTTACCTTTTCCGTCATTTTTCATCTATCTTGCTTTCTTTTTCACTCAATCATTTTTGCACCTCTCTTGCGTTCTCATTTCATCAATTTAGGCGAGTGAAACAAAAGTGGGGATTTTCTCGGTGTGTTAGTGAATTTGTTAGGCAGAGATTTCACTTGGACATTGGCTGGTGTTCTCTTTTTTCTGCAGTTTTGGACCCAGTTATCTTGATAAGGCTTATTAATGGAAGGTGTGTCTGCATTTGTTGCCGGCATATCATTTAGATAACAAGATAACCAGGGAGATTCTCGTTTCATTTATTTTGATTATTTCCAGTTTGATCAATATTATTTATGGTGATCGTTATTTACGGGCAGTGCGCTGACAGGATTATCTACTCTGTAAGCAGATGTGTTTGAATTTGCTTTTTTACATTGTAAATCTAACTAGAGAGAAAATTTCAAGGATTTTAGAACGTACTTGCTGGAGATAAGAGCCTATCGTTGTGCCTGGACTTGTGCATAGTGTATAGTAATAATTATAACAATAAACTTGAAAAATAATTGATAAGTGCAAGTAAATTTTTATCATAAATTTTCTATCCACGTGTAGTGCTTGTAAAACCGTGACTGATTTCATTACCACCGTGTATTGTATAAGAGATCGTGACCCGCTTTGCTCGTAAAGATAAACAAGTAGAAAGAAAACATGAATTGCAACACTGTATGCCTCGCTCTTCGGTTAATTTGTGAAGGACGCTGATTTCTCGGGGGGTGAATGAATAATTGGCGCCTTCACAGCTCTCAGCTTTAGTGATAATCTCGTCATTTTTATTCCTCTTCTTCCGTCCTTCTTTGCATAATTTCTTCTCGCTGCTGATTCATCCTTGTTCGCTCCACCTCACTGAAAGTAAAATCCAAACAGAAATTAAAAGAAATGAAACTCCAGCCAACTCACCTTTTCGGGAAAATAAACAAAAGATGAACTCGTGTTTGACAAGTTCAAGTGCACAACCTTCTTTCGAACACGATATCGTAGATTTCCACTTTTTTCGGGATTTCCCCTCTGTTGTTTGACACTTTTTATGTCATTTTTTGACACGATTTTCTACTTTGTAAATTTTAATTGTTCCCTTAAGTTTTTTGTCTGTTTTTATCGCAATTTTTCTTAATTCTTTTATCATTTAATTTGTTTTTAAATTTTTCGAAAATATTTTTTTAATTATTGTTTTTTCCTCGTTTGTTTTCTATTATGCACATTTTACTATTCTTTTTTTCTTCCTTTAAAATTTTCCATTTCCCTGTTCGAATTTCTTTCCCCTTTTACAATTTTCCTTCTTCCTGTTAATTGTTTCGTTAAATAACAAAATAACGGGTATTTTTTTAAAAAATGTACAATATTAATCGTTTTTAATTTACTTTTATACGTCGTTTCTTTCGTAGCTTTATATATACTTTTATTCGTGGTTTTTATTTGCTTTTTTTATGGTTTTTATTTACTTTTATTCAAAGTTTCTTATTTTTCTTTAAATTCACATTCTACTATTATTTTTTATGTATGAATCTTATTTGTTTAGTTCCGCTAATGAATTGTTTTAAATTTCTTTCTATTATTTTAAATTGTTCCCTTAAATTTACGCCCGGTTTTTTTTGTTAAGTTTGTTTTTTTCTGTTGCCAAAAGCTGACCTGGAGTCCTCTTAAAAGGTGATTTCCCCCTCGTCCGGTCGTCTTCAAGTGTGGAAAAAAGAAATATGAAAGGAAGAAAAAGAAGAAAAGAGTACTCTTGTCATTGTTTTTCTCTAACCATACGTTTTTGCGGGCGAATGACTCACAAAGCTTCTTTCAACCCCTTTTGGATTTCCTTCTCTCTTTTCTTCCTTTAGTTTTTTCTCTCTTTCTCTCTAAAATCGAGTTGCCGAGTTTGGATAAGAATCTTGGTCCTCGCGATCGTCTGTGTGTACAGCACGTTAATTGAAATGGGCTATGAACGATTCGTGAGAAAAAGCAATTAAGAACGACATAAAGTGCTTGTTTCGATTCAGCAATCAATCTCCAAATCATTTTAATCAAAGTCTAAATAGATTTTAATGTTTGTCCTCTTGATAGAAGCTTTTCATCTGTGCAAATAGAAAATCATTTTAATGGGCTTTAAATCAAAACAATAATGATATTTAATCAAAGTACACATAATTGTGCGGTTACAAAATTGCTATAAGACTGCTTTTCATTATTTTACCAAGTTGAGAATGAAGATTTTAACAATGCGGAAAATTTGAGGACCTGAAAATTTGCTATTGTGTATTATTTGTTGAATTATTATTTATTGTGTGATTTGTTGAATTATTATTTATTGTGTTATTTGTTGAATTATTATTTATTTTATTATTTGTTAAATTTTTATTTGTTTTTATTTGATTTATTTTAAAAAAGGGATTGAAATGTAAATGATTGTTTACTACTTTTGTTTGTTTGTTTGATGTTGAGCGTTATCGGAATTTCTCGACAATAATTATGTGGAAAAGTAAAAGAAAAATAATATTTAGCGCATCGAGTGCAATAGTGACAAGCGAGTTGCGAAGATAGTATTCACGTAATCATTTAATTACCTTGCCACCCTCCATTGTGAATCGATCGTTTACACGTAAATATGAAGTCATTACGTAGTACTGCTCGTGACGTTATGACACACGATATCGACACATTAGCAACATTACGTTGTCAATCTACTAGCTCTCCAGGACGAGAAATGTCTTTCCCCTTTTTCTAAACACTTGATCATGTGTTGGATATTTAATACCGGTTTATGACTTTTGTGAAGGCGATGATTCACCCGTCATTCTCGTCCGCTTTAAATCAAGCCCAATCCATAAAATGAAAGTTCCTCTTCTTGACAATATTATTGTTGTTATTCCGTCCTAATCTTTCCAATTAATCATGTCGAATTTTCTGCATTTTTTACTCTGTTTTGATTAATGACAAAAGGCTCGAAACCCAATTAAGAAAAGGTTAACGCGTCCTCTTTTTTTTACTCGGTTGTTTTACATTGTCTCTGTTCTAAATACATTTATTTCCTTGATGTTCTTTTAATTTTTCGCGCTCTTTATACATTTTTTACGTACTGTTTTTTTACAAATTTTTTGCGTATTGTTCTTAACGGTGCGTATTGTTCTTAACGTTGCGTATTGTTTTTTTGCAATCTTGTTGCGTATTTTTTACACATTTTTTGCGTACCCTTTTTTGTAGTTATCATCATTTGTGTTATTATCATTTTTTGCATCTCTTATTGCCATTTTGAGTCGTTATTTAATGAAATGATATACCAATGAAATTTAACTGCGGGAGTTGAAAATTTTTTATCTATAAAAAACAGCTCGACCATACTGATTTCACTTGTAGTCGAAAGCAGAAATTGATCTTCTCCCGCGGCGAAGAAATCTGCACTCTACGCAAAAAGATAAATTAATTAAACATAGAAATTAGTCCTGTAACATTTAAGTTCTCATCGAGGTTCTCATTAAAATGACGAGATTAAAAAATTTTTAATTTATATAATATTTAATCATGTTTTTTTTAATTTATTCAAAAGATTATAGACCAGTGAAGCTTTCATTAGCGTTCATTATTTTATAAAACAGTTTGTTGTTGTAAAATAGTTTAATAAAATAGTTTGATAAGATGGTTTGATAAAATAGTTTGTTGTTATAAAAAAATAAAAAGAGTACGTTTAGAAGTAAGTTTGAAATTGAAATAAGCTCGAGTTGTAAGTAAACATGAAAGCAAAAAGTATGAGAGATTAAAAAAAGTGCTTTTTTCACAGACAAGATGAGATTTTGGACGCAAGCAGAGATAGACCAGGAGATGTTTTTTGACGATTGTTCAACGGTGGTTTCTGACGATGTGTGGAAGAAATTTGACCTTGACATGACACTAGATTTCAACAAATTTGAAAAGACTGAAACCTACACTGACTACAGTCCGTACATTAGTAACGATTCACTAGTGAATTCTGTGAAAATTCGACATCATGATTGCATGTGGGCGGGTCTTTGCATCAGTAAAGAACACAATAGCACACTATCAACGAAAAAAGACCTGCATGTACACAAACAAGTGCCCGCTGGCAGGAGTCTCTTGATACCAAAAACTGAGAATGTTCAACAGACGCAGACACAGTCACAATCACAACAATCGTTGTGTCGAACAAAAAGTTTCGAGAGCGATGGAGATTCCACAAGACCAGAAACTCCACAGAGCAATGATTCGGACGCAGAGTCAGATTACGAACCACCAATCTTCAGACACGATCAGATCAGCATCAACGAGAGGCTCTCTGAATGCTTCACTGGAACTACAGTTTATGCTGCTCCAGTTAGTGTTCTAACGGGTCAACAAGTCAGAACACCGAGGAAACGAGTAGAGAACATCAAAGAAGAAACTGACGTCAGGCACACACTCAGCGATCACAGTTACCACCTCAATCAACCCGCAGTCACCCAAAGGCTTGAACATCTTGGTGTACAAACTCCCTCTGAATCTGGTATGTTACTCATTTCCTACTTTGCCAGCTATTTTTGCCCAAATTTGTGCACGACTTTTTTTAAAAAGCTTCTTCCTCCAAGCTTGCTCTTTAGAAACACTTGAACTATTTTTTGAAACATTTGAATATTCTTTTTTTAAATTATTGAATCTTGTTTGAAACATTTAAATCTTGTTTGAAACGCTTGAATCTTTAAAACCTTTGAATCTTGTTTGAAAAGTTTCAATCTTTTTGAAAACAGTTGAATTTTCTTCTCTAGAACATTTGAATTTTCTTCTGTAAAACATTCGAATTTTCTTCT
>WNHD01001624.1:0-19044 GCA_011057455.1 Ganaspis sp. Gsp50 | reverse complement strand
ATTTGAATTTTCTTCTGTAAAACATTCGAACTTTCTTTTTTCGAACGTTTGAATCTTCTGTAAATGATTCAAATTTTCTCCTTTAGAACGTTTGAATCTTCTTCTATAAAAGATCCGAAACTTCTTCATTGTAGTATTTGAATTTTTTTCGCAATATTTTAATCTTCTTCTTTAAACCATTTGAATCTTCTTTGAAACAGTTGAATTTTCTTCTTTGGAAAATTCGACTTTTCTGCTTGAGAATATTTGAATCTTCTTCTGTAAAAAGTTTGAACCTTTTTTGAAACATTTGAATCTTCTTTTGTAAAACATTTTATCTTAAGAAAAAGGAAATTATCAATCTCTCCGAGTGATACCTTTATCTTCTTTGAAGCACTTTATCTTTGAAGTTTTAAAAAACCTATTCTTCAAAGTAGGAGAAAATTCTTTTGCTAAAGAAGATTAGAATCTTAAATGCGTTCTCTTTTGAATTAATGACAAAACTCCCAACATTTTTCAATAAGCGAATTTCTTTATTTTCAAACTCTAATCCACCATTTATTAATTTTTATTTTCACCATTTATTATGAGAATATTTATATTAAAAAAAGTTCCTAGAACAAATGTGCCATTTTAGAAACATAGTTATAAAAAATTAGCCAAATCAACTTACCAAAGAATATTATTAATAAAAAATTATAGTTATAAAAGAAAACACTAATTTCTCTTAAATGTTTGAAAATGCTCTGCTTCGATGCTTCTCTAATTCTATATCTGGTAACTCTTTCCGTAGACTAGTCTCTCAATTAATACTTTAATTATTCCTTATAATTATTCAATCAGAGTTTACATCCAATTTGAAAAATCTTGGTATTTCTGGGATTAATTGAAATTATTGAAAGACGATTTTGAAGTGAGACAAATATTTGTTTTTCGTTGAGCAAAAAGTGTGGCAAACTTTGTAATGAAATTGTCTTGTACTTTATTCTACACAACTGTCAAATATTCCATCCGGGAGAATTGGGCTGAACAGAAGACATTCTATTGAAACCTTTGGCATTGATCATACAACACGTGTGACTTTTTTGTCTGTTCACCAAGGTCACATCAAAATATTGTGGATTTTTTCAGGTACCTAAAATATTTAAAGTAAAAATAGTTTCGTTCGGAAAAGTCCATTTCAATTAATTTCCATTTAAATTGAAGTTTTATTTTAATTTAATTAGGATTTTTTATCTGAATCTACGTCTTGTTTTAACGTGATCAGATGTTTAGAATGTATCATTCGTTGCTAAGTTTTAATGAAAAAGTTTCAGTTTAGATGAAAATTTCAATTTTTGTAGTTTTAATTTTGATAGTTTCAATTTTAGTAGTTTCAATTTTGGTAGTTTTAATTTTGGTAGTTTCAATTTTTTATGAAAAACTCCCAATTTTGAAGAAAACTTATCAATTTTGATGAAAGAAATTAGATTTTGACGAAAGATTTGATGAAATAATGTCAATTTCGATGAAATAATGTCAATTTTTGTATACAAGTTCCACAAAAAGTACATTTAATTCTGTTTAAAAGAATCTTTAATTTCAAACTAAGCGGAAAGTTGAACACAAGTAGGTACAACTATTTTAACACAAGTTTTGATCTGAATGGGCGATTAATTTTAATCTAAATGGAGTTTAATTCTGATCTAGATAGAGGTTAATTCTGATCTAAATGGACATCTAATTTCACATTTGATAACATTTACTTAAACTTGTGCATCTGTTGGCCGATAAGTGAATCGCTAATTCTCATCCGGTTGGCATAAGCCGTCATTTGAATTCCATTGGCTTATTAATTCAACGGTGAATAATGTAGTACTCAATAAATTCGGGTGCCCGCATGGCGGTTACTAATCTCTCTTTAGTCCGATTGTCGAGAACGAAACACTTTGTCCAGAAGTCAGTTCGAAGACCTGGACAGTCGTGTACTTAAATTGTTAAATGGGGAGACAGACGCAGACAAATAAGGATGTAATTTATCGGTCTTTTACTTAACAGGAAGCTATGGATTCTAATCTTTCCTTCATGAGCTACATACCTCTTTAACATAATGAGTACCATTCAAATTCCACGTTTGATTCGCGACATAAATGTTTATTGGAATCTGATCCCCGATGTAAATCACCCAACTCCGATCGCCGTTTAAAATCATCGAACTCTGAACGTTGTCCATCATTATCAACACTACTACCCAATTATCGAAATTTGAACACCGTTTGACGTTATCAAAATTTAACTACCCTTTGACATTATCGAAATTTGAATACCGATGATAATTTGGCAAAGTTTTATAACCTTTAAGGATTGGCAATGTTTTATAAACTTTAAAAATTGACAAGATTTACAAACTTTAAAAATTGACAAGATTTACAACCTTTAAGAATTGACAAGGTTTACAAAGTTTAAGAATTGACAAGATTTACAAACTTTAAGAATTGACAAGGTTTACAAACTTTAAGAATTGACAAGGTTTACAAAGTTTAAGAATTGACAAGATTTACAAACTTTAAGAATTGACAAGGTTTACAACCTTTAAGATTTGGCAAAATTTATAAGCTTTGTGAAAGTTTGGGTTTTCTATTGGACAAAAGAAGACATAACGATCCTCTTGATGATATTTATGATAAGTCCCATCTAATAAGACTAAAAATTATTCTAATCCTGTTAATGAGAGTCTGTTAGATGAAGGGATTACTCGCCCAGCGTGGGATAGAGTTGTTTAGCAACACAAATAAGCCCATGCAAATAACTAACTATGCTCCTGATTTATGGTGTATTCTGAAACGAATCCATCTGTCTACCCACATGAAATATCAAGTCTCTTGTCAGGAAATAAATGGACTCCAATGTGGGTGATATTCTTTCATCAAACATGCGAAATTCCTCGAAATTGAAAGAGGGTTTCACATGGACAACAATTGTTACTGGCTCTTATAGATAATTGCTCGCTTTTTATAATGCTTTGAAACGCTTCACAATGCAACTTTTGACAGTGCACTCCAATTTTTGACAGTGCTCTCCAACTTTTGACAGTGCTCTCAATCTTTTGAGAGTGTTCTCAATCTTTTGACAGTGCTCTCAATTTTTTGACAATGCTCTCAATCTTTTGACAGTACTTGTATGCTTTTGGCAATAGTTTCAGCCTTTTCATAACAGTGGTATTGTTACTAACTACTGCAAATGATGCCAAAGTGGCAAATTATTTTAATCTTGTGCCATGTACAATTTTGACTATTTTTATTCTTTTGAAGTCTTTTATCCTTTTGAGAAATCTTTTTAGTTTTATCTTTTTAGACAAGTTTTTTGAGTGTTATCTTTTTAGACAAGCCTTTTGGGTGTTATCCTTTTAGACAAATCTTTTGGGTGCTATCCTTTCAGACAAGTTTTTTGGGTGTTATCCTTTTAGACCAGCCTTTTGGGTGTTATCCTTTTAAACAAATTTTTTGGGTGTTATCCTTTTAGACCAGCCTTTTGGGTGTTATTCTTCTAGACAAGTCTTTTGGGTGTTATCCTTTTAGGCAATTTTATCCTCGTAAACAAGTCTTTTTAGTTTTATGCTTTTTAACACGTCTTTTGCTTCCTTGTAGAATACCTGTTGATTGTTTTGTGCATTGAGGTCTTTATCTTGTAAAGGGGATATTTATCTTACGCGATCCGGGGTTTAAATAGGAATAACAGAAATGGTATCTTGCCTTGTCTCTTCTGAGAATCGCTAAGTTCTGGTGGCCCAGTATCTATCTATATCACACGTAACTCCCACAATACTCTATAAGAGGCACTCGGTGGCGCCACGTTGTGCAAAATGTGAACACAACTTCACCTGAAAATGTGTTGCACCACATGGTGACATCGAGACGCCGGCACCGACGTGTCATACCATCCACGTAATAGGCAATGTGCTGTCGTCGGCAACACATGTCTAGTTATCAACACACACTATTCGATAGACTACCATGTCGCGACTCTAAACTCCAGGAACACTACTAGCACTTACACGTGACTCATGCCATACTCACACCACGGATGTGAAAACATTCTTTGAACTAGGCGTGGCGCATTGCACCCGTTCAGACCACTACCTTCCACTTCTAAAATTGTAGACAGTTTTATGCATTATTCATTTTCACGATTAATCAGAACATTAATGCACAATTAGGGCCGTTTTAAAAGAAGTGATGATTGGTTTTTGGGTCAAATGTCCAATCGATTAACTGTTAAAGGGATGCTATAGTAACATTGAAATGTTTTTGAATCATTATTTTTCAATTAGAGCTGAATGTTGGCTATTTTTGAATAGGTTTGATGTTTGTTAAAGCATTGTTAAGTCATTGTTAAAGCGTTGTTTGATAAAAGTTACGTTAATGTTGAACAGTTATCTATAGCATAGTTAGGTCATTTTTAAGTGTAGAACAAAATGCAAATGATATTGAACTTTGTAGAACCAATGTTGTACCATTTTTGAATCATTGTTGAATCATAATTAACAAAATGTAGATGATGTTGAACTTTGTAGTACCATTGTTGAACCATTATTCAATCATTGTTAAATCATTATGAACCCAACGATTAAAACATTGACTATTCGCCGTTAAAGCATTATTGAATGAAAGCCCGATTTTCCTTACTTCTGAAAGGCAGTTTGATTTAAAAGTTGGCAATTACGTTCTGGCCTTTTCAACTAAACCTGAAATGATCGGCTGTTGTTAACTATTAGCAAATTATTGTGAGAGTCTTTATTGGAGAAGTAAGAATCTGCTTGGCAAAGTGCAGTTTTTCAAGTTAGTCATAAATGTGTAGTTTTAGCATTTGCTCGGCGAACATAGCTTGAGATACGATTTTCTTCGTGAGGAAAATTACAGTGATTAAAGCTGCTTGTGGATGCTCCACGTGACCTTCACTCAAGTGCCACCGACCTACCAATCCTTGTTGGTTAATCAATTGGACTAAAGGTCTCTAGTCTGTTACATTTGTCTGAGGTTAGAAAGGTCATTTGGCAAGATTCGGTGCATCCGTTTATTTCTTTTCTTTGATAAAAGTGTCGTGAACTTTTGATTGTCGCAATCATCTGAAGATTTTTGGCGACCCAATAATTATATAATCGTTTCTCAGTTATTTTTTTCAAACACGAATAGCGGTGAGAAAGTACAAGATTTTTATTAAAAATGAAAGGAAAGATGGTATAGAAAATAATATACAAGATAGGATAAAAGATAAAATAGAAGATAGGATAAAAGATGAAATAAAAGGAGGATAAAAAATAGGATAAAAGATAAAATGAAAGACAGGATAAAAGATAAAATAAAAGATAGGATTAAAGATAAAATAAAAGATAGGATAAAAGATAAAATAAAAGATGAAATTAAAGATAGAAAAAAAGATAAGTAAAAAAATAAATAAATTTAAAAATAACCGATGAAAGAAAAATGTGAGAAGTCAGTTAGCATGATGATAAGCGTAATGTAATATTGTGATGCATAAGAATTATAAGTAATTGAAAAAATCAAATGTGAGAAGTTATAATTAATTGTGTTTGAATTGAAAAGTAGTAGTTTATGATGTTGGTTGAAGATTTTATTTTAATGACTTCTCTAATGAGTATCGGTAGATATATTAATTAGATTTTTTGACATTCACGATTGAATGTAAACGATTGTGACTAATGGCTTGTTCTCTAGCTGGGTTATAAAGAAGAAATAAACAGTGTAAAGTTTCTAGAAATCAGCATCTTTCTTCATTTTCCATCTAATGATAAATGTTAGTCTTTAGATTTTCCTTGAGATAATACATAAGTATCCACAAGTTTTGCATAATGCAGCATAAACTGAAAAATCCGTGAGGGGAATCCCAAATTATAATCTTTTCCTTTAAAAGTTTTGTACTTTTAATTTTCAATTTTCTGTCTTCCTGCTTTATTCGATTGTCTTTCTGCTTTATTCAATTGTCTTGTTGCTTTATTCGATTTATAAACACCATTGACAAACGATTGACAATAAATTTGAGTAATTTATAAAATGGATGGTAAATAAATTGGATGGTGTTTATCAATTAGCTTAAGTGTTAGGTTTGACAAGATAATAAGCTATAGAATGAAACAATTAAACCCTTTTGAGTTTTCTCATAAATCAGTCACGCTTGAAGAGCTGCATTTAAAATGATCTGGATAGTCCTGTGATGCTTTCCCCGCCTAAGGACGCCGTTTCTCAAAAAGTCACTTTGCATTAAAAAGGAGAGATCGGTCATAAAATCATTGAATTGTGAAGTTTTTACCTCATCCCTTGTTAGCTCCCTACTACGAGGTGTCACATATAGTTCCCTTTTGTTCTTTTCCCATGAATGCACGATCGCGATCTTTGGAGAATTTGCCTTAAAGAACCGGTCTGCACGAAAGATGAAAGTGCGGTACGCGCATAAATTCGTTCTGCCCGAAGGATGATCGAATGGGACCCTGTAATTCGATATATCGCTTTGCTCGCTTCTATACTTCCAATCGCTTTTGTCATGATTTAGATTTCTAAGTCGGCAAAACTATTATAATTTTATTCCTCCTGCTCCCGTTCTCTCGACATTTTCCTTTTTCGAAATTCAATTCTTAGAAAAATCTGTACGTCCGCTCTTTCGGTTCAAGTGCCTTTTGATGGGTCTTTGTAATGTCTTGAGGTGAAACTTACCTGAAGAAAGAGGTAGATAGATGGCAATTTTTGATGGTGAATTGGTCTTGAAGTGTGTTCAATCGACGCTTGTCAATGTTACATCACTTGATGCAATTTGTTCTGTTTTCTAACTGCTTAACGAACAAGTGATCCACTGGTTTATCAGTTTCTGAATCCGATTAAGTACACAAAGTTACTATAATTCAACTTCGACAACACATTTTTTTACAATCATTAAAGGTATATTATCATTATAAGGTTTAGAAGATTCAGAAGGTTTAGAATTTAGAAAAATCATGTAATTGACATGTTTTGAACGGAAATTATAAAGTCTTTTAATTTAATAATAAGCTAATGGTCTTTTAAAGATTAAAAAACCAAGTGTAATGTATGAGTCAAGAGAAAAATGTCGAATCATTTGTACTTTAAATTGGAGACATTGTACGTTTCCCGTTGAGCTGTAGAGTTAAAGATCGTCTGGCAGATCTAAGAAGCGCATGCGTGATAGATCGGAGGAGGAAAGCGCGGGAACTCGAAGGTTATGCAGAACGAATGACGTCATCGGTACCCGGCCGGCCGGCTTGCGGTCAAGCGTGGGACCCGCCGTGCTGTTTAAATGGTCAGCGGAATGCGGTTAGCCCTTTTTGCTATCGCGGCTCGTCGCTGGTCCCAAGAGGGGGCAATCAGGAGCGCACGAACCCAACTGCGGACCCCCTACTAAGTTCTACCTACCCAATTCTTTCAAGGTTTTTCTCCTCGAGAACCGCTTTCATTCCTCTTTTTTTTAACATCACGCCACACTAATTCCCAATCCTGCGAATTAATGCCTCTTACTCTTTAATTAATAAACTTCAATTATATCAGTATTTCACGATTAATCTGAGCAGTTAAATAATTCATGCTGAAATTGGTATTTAAATGATTCGGGATTTTAACGACTCATTTGGACTTTTGAATGATTGGGTATTTAATGATTCATTTGGACATTTAAATGATTGGGTATTTAGTGATTCATTTGGACATTTGAATGATTGGGTTTAGTTAAAGGTTTAAAAAGGTGGCTTTGAAAGGTTTAAGGATTGGATGTTTTAAACGTGAAATGTTAAAGTTTTAAAAGTCGGTGAGTGACTACGACCACAAATGTCGATTTTATGAGATTTGCTGTGACATGATTTTAAATGTTAATTTCATGTGGTGACTAAAAGACGAGGTATATGATAATAACAGATTTTAAGAGAACGTTTATCGCTACTGATGGCGTTAAAGAGAAAGAAGAGAATCGCTCCCACGTGAAGAATTGAAATGGACATAGTAACGATAGTCTGACCGGATATGCGCTCGATATAGAAGTCGTAAACAGTGTTGGCACGTTTTTTAGCCCATTTTCAGTGGACTTGTGAACACGAATAGATAAGCATATTCTATCGGAGAGGCAATTCTAATAGAAGCTCTTATTGTTGATACGCTTGCGCTAGACTGGCGCCGACAGTCGAAGCAGAAGACGCGATAATTCCAAGCGCCGCATAATTGCGCAAAGATAGGTAATGGAAAGATATTCTAAGTAAAGCGGTATGACTCGCTAGAATTCCTTGAAACTGGTCGAACCGGCAAACGCTAACTCGCGAATTGATTGTTAGATGTTACGTTTGCTAGAAAAACCTGTTTAAAAAAAACTGTGAATACTTTTAAAGATACACCAAGAATGGTAGAAATGGTCTTTCGACATTACGTCCATTGGCTGGAATTAATATTTAAATGGGGTATTAAATTGTTGACATTTTGTTTCAATTAACTAGTCGATTGGGCAATGATCCTTTTTTTCCTATGAATTTTGATGAAATTATCAGACGGGTGCTAACTCGTCTCCCTTGTAAATTTTCACGGGTCGTATGTATGTTAATGATTTGTAAACGAAATTAGTATCTTTAAAACACCGCTTCCTGCTTTTGAATATATTTCCCAGTAATGCTTTTATATGAATTGCCTTGAACCTCGAAGGGTCCCTTGGTAGAAACCTTCTTTATACAACTAACCATTCGCTTACATCACCGTCTATGCGGGTTTCGTGTAAACACAACATTTCCCATTAAACTTTAAATCCCTTTTATGGAGTAATTATTAAACGTAAACGTCAAGATTGTTTATTGTCGCCTTGAATTGAGGTAACTTTCAAGCCTTTTACCGTCAAATTATCAGCAATATCTCTTTTTCTAGAGATCATAACTTAGGTTTATTTTATATTCCTTTTCAGTCTTGCAATGCAATGTGCCTTTTGTGTTAAGAAAAAATGATTAAATATCTAACAGCTTGGATTAAAAATAAACGTAGTCTCTTGATTTAACCACTATAAACCTGGTTACCACTAAACTTGATTTAGCAATTTAAACTTGATTTCCCCAATTTAAACTTGATTTTCTCACTTTAAACTTGATTTAACCATTTTGAACTCGATTTAATCATTCTTGAAGCCATTATATGTAGATTTTCGATAGTTGAAAAGGTGTAGTAATTCAAATTTAAAGAGTATATTTTTGGAATTGCGTCATGCTTTAAACACTTTTTGAATTCAGTCTTGTTCACGGGAAATTGTTGGCGTTTAATGATCAGGTTACTGGTCGTAAACACGTGCTCTCTAATGCGTAAGACATTTTTATTTGTTGCGTGTACATAACTTTTGATTGCTAATGTCAGAACTGGAAAGGGGAGCTGCTAATTGATTCCGCGTACTCGGGTCGATTCTCAAATAACCTAACGACTCTGAATGAGTGACGCTTGTCTCGCCTTCGATCATCTTCTCGCGGTATTCCTTCAAGAACCGCACCTTCAAGTTCCGTTTCTCATGCAAATTCCACAGCACGTCCAACAAAAATGCAACCACTGTCGCATGTATACGCGCAATGCCTCCTGCATTTATGTGTTTGCGCTTCTACTGTCTTGTACGTTTCTGGAATTTACTAGTGCTTCCGTACGCGAAGGTATGTCCAAATTTCTACTCATTTTTCAACCAAAAAATGTAATCTTTCTGGTTAGGTGGCATTCAATTATTTTCAATTCAATACTTGTATTATACTAAAGTATCTATGAACGAATAACGTCCATAGTTTACTTAAGATTTTTGTTTTATTTACCTAGACCTAAAGTTCTGATTTCTTGAGCTTAAGTCAAGTTTTTTTTATGTTGCTCGAAAATTAAGATTGAATGGAATGAATCTTATGATCGAATAAAATAGATCTTAAAGTTGAAATAAATAAGATCTTAAAGTTGAAATAAATAAGATCTTAATGTTGAAATAAATAAGATCTTGAAGTTGAAATATATCGTAATGTGTTTAATAGCAAATGTTAATGGTATTTATTTTGTAAACCCTAGCGCAAATTTATTCGGTTCACCCAATTGTGCAAATGGACACAGATCAGGTGTTTTCTTTTGAGAAGTGGAACGTTTATCGTTATTGGAGGGAAATCGAGGACGCTGTCGTTTGAATTGTGCAAGGAGTTTTTTCCCAGTTGTGTAACTCTTGTTACTATTTTCTGCGACTTGTTGCTGGTATGGTAAAGGACGTTTTAAAGTGCACGAGACGAATAATTGAAGAACAAATCATGATGCGAAAGAATTGATTAATCAAGTTATCGAAATCTCGGAAGCGATAAAGGTTAAAATTGTGGAATACTGGGACATGCACGTGCCGGTCAATCGCTCTGTTTCAAGCACAGGAAGTCATTAACTAACTAATGATATACTGTCGACGTGATTTCGATTTTAGCGCAGGGACTGTACTTGAAACCGCATCCCCACGATGACGCAATTCATTCATACGTTCATTCATTAACTTCGGCCGCGTGGGAGAGACTGTAGTAGATAAATGCCGCGGCAAAAGTCAAGACTTTGGTCGCTGTTAGAACTCCGGCACTCTTTACGACTCTTATTTTCATTCTCTTCATTATGCTTGTCCGAAAAATTTGTTCTGTATCACGCTCGATGTTTGCATTCTTATATGAATGTGCTTGTGTAAATTCGGATAATTAAGAGTACATGACTGTATAAATCCACATGAATCGGAAGCAGCTATTTGATTAGATTATTGAAAATACTTTGGTTTTTGTAGAGTAGGTTGTAGAGCAGTGTTGTAGAACAGTGTTGTTGAGTATATATAGAACGGATAGAAGAAACATTTGAGGAATTCAAAGTCGCAAAATATGACGAGATAGAATTCTCATAAAATTTGCCAAAGTACCGAAACCATTTTGTTTTGTCTGGTGAGCGTCTCCCGATGATGAATGACGTTGAAGTCCACGGGGAAAAACAATCGCAAATTGCATGGCCAGTTCAACGAACCAGGGCGCACGAGCGTTTGATCTAGGAATCAGAATTCCAAGCGCTGAAACGTCAAGCTGGCAAAACCTTGTTCTGGAATGTCGACCGGCTTCGGGACTTGGGATCAATGCCTATCTTCTTTTTTCGTGAGTCGCTTTGGTCAGTCCGCCAAAATCCCGGGTACCGTATCAAATAAAGCTTTTGAATCTAGAAAAAACCCTTTTCAATATCTATAATCGCAAAATGCCAGCGAATTACCTCTGGTCACAAGACGCTAGCAAATTATCTCGAGTGACAAAATCAAATTATTTACCTCTTTGATCACAAAATGACATGGAATTATTTACCTCTTTGATCACAAAATGACATGAAATTATTTACCTCTTTGATCACAAAATGACATGAAATTATTTACCTCTTTGATCACAAAATGACATGAAATTGTTTATCTCTTTGATCACAAAATGCCAACAAATTGCCTATCTCTATATCAGTCTCGACGACTTGAATATATAGATAGATAAAGAGAGAGCGTGAGGTGGAGAAACGAGGGGGCGAATTATTGCAAGACAAACACCCAGGCAGATTGCGCGAAAATTACCACGTAATAGGTTTTTCTCAAATGACAAGAGGAAATCGTAGGTATTCCGCTTTCTCGTCGTTTTGTTTCGAACGATCGGTTCATTAATCTACAACGTCTGTGGTTGTAAGCTGGGAATAGGATTTTGAGTCTCCGTGAATTAAAAATCGATCAAATTTGAGGTAGACGAGTGACGGCTTTTGGTCAAGTTTTACACCACGAATTTCAACAGTTTTAAACTACAAATTTCAACAGTTTTAAACCACAAATTTTCCCAGGTTTGAACCACAAATTTTACCAGTTTTAAATTACAAATTTCACCAGTTCTAGAATTACAAATTTTACCAGTTTTAAACTACAAATTTCATCAATTTTGAACCATCAGTTCCACCAGCTTTCTTAACCTTTCATCTAAGAGACAATGTTGTTTGGTAATTAACTACAAGTAAAAAACTTCTTGATCTTATGGAAATCGTGTGCCAAGATAAGATAGAAGAGTCAAACGAGCAATTGTTTAGTATTAGTCTTGCAGTTGAAAAATTCTTTGGTATTTTAGGATTCAACAAGTAAATTGTCATCTTAGATAGGATCCTTATTCATTATAAAAAGGAATGTGTTGGATTGAAAATGGTTGCTGATGTAAGTTCCTTGTTATTCCTTATTGATACGTATTCTATTCGAGTTGGTACCATGACTAACTAGGACCATTATCAAATCAAAAAGGTAATTTTTCGGCTGATCGTAACCAGAGTTTTTAAAGCATATGTTTGACAAGGAATAGTAAATAACCATAGATTAATATGTAATATGTTCTATTAAATAGGTAATGTGCCTTTGCAATAGGTAATATGTGTTTCTGCAATAGGTAATATGTGTTTCTGCAATAGGTAATGTGTCTTTGCAATATAGGTAATGTGCCTTTGCAATAGGTAGTATGTGTTTTTGCAATAGGTAATGTACCTTTTCAATAGGTAACATGCGTTTTTGAATAGGTAATACATGTCCACTAATCATGATAATTAATGTACCCTATTCACCAATATCTATTCTTTTTCCAACAATTTCCTTTTCTGCACAGAAAACTGAACTTGTAAACCACTCGTCCCGGTTCTTAGGCACACCGAATCTAAAATTAAAGATTGCATTTGATGGAGACGAGTCCTTTCTCTTTTTCGCCTAGGTTTATTTTCTCCTTTCCACTTCTGTCGTCAGTTGAATTTGGTATTGTCTCTTTTGATTCTTATTGCATTTCTTCTCGGTTAGCTCGCTACTCTATTTCGATACCTGACCAACTGGCATTTTCTCCGAGTCAATTTCCTCCGAGATATCCCATCTGAATGTTGCATGTTTTTCAATGAAGGAAAGTCTATAGAGTGGAGCAGCCAGTTGCAATTGAGAGATGTCGCAGTTGAATGCACCTGAATGTGTGGGTGTTTGGTGGTTGAATTGAGAGAGTGGTGGGTGTTGGTGTAGCACACAGTGCACTCTATACAGAACAGTATATGTAGGTAGGCTGCTAACAACGTACCACTTTCGTAACTGGATTGGGTTTCTGAGACAAGGGGGAGGCGTTGGAACCGCGTGGGCTTTATAGGATTTACGTCTAAGACCGTATGGAGAAATGAACGACCAGGAAGAAACTTGCCGTCACGTGTGTTTCTATGACTCAAACTAAAACGCAGTCATCCCCCGCTTTCCTTGTTTGGATGTCAGCTATATGGAACTGCCAGCTTTTCTCTGATCACAGATCTCTGACATTTGAACTTTGTTACCTCTAACAACTAACTTTGTTCTCTTTCTTTCTCTCGTTCACTTTCTTTCTTCTTCTCTCTATCTATCTATCTCTCTCTCTATCTATCTATCTATCTCTCTCTTCTTGGATTTTATCCATTTTTGAGACACTTTCTAATTTAGATATATCACGAAGAGAGCAACACTTGCCAATTTAGAATTGCAAATGCAAGAATAAAAAGCAATTTAATTTACAGAGTGGGTTGTCAGATTGATTTCCTATCGGAAATAGTTTTTCCTTCGATTCAGTTGATTGAGAACTTATTGCGCTTTGTTGATAGAAACTCGGATTTTTACGATTCTTTTCCAAACCCTTAACACTAATTGGAAAGTTTAAAAAGGACAATGAAGTTGATAGGAAGTTAAAGTTTTGATTAATTAAAGTTCGTAAATATACAGATTTACTAGTTTTTACATTTTGTTTGATTTTTGCTTCCTCATAGGGAAGCATTGTTTCAAATTGTCATGACAATTTTTCTTGCAAGAAGCATAAAATAAAATTGATAAACACATTCGGTAGGAAGAGGTAGATTCATAAAGATTTTTTTCTTTTGGTTTATTGGCCTAAGGATAAACCAACAGCCAGGATTAAAATAAAACATTCCGAAAAGACTGCTTTGGATTGGATATTGGCGCTAATGTGGTACTCCATCTGGTGAGACGCTTTGGGACTACGAGCTTTGTGCGCTATGGTGGTGGCGAGAAAAGGAACTACTAACAAGTCCGCAAGCTAAAGCCACGCCTATTAATAGTAATGAATAAAGTGGTTTAGGTTTAATTAAAAAATTTTAATAAATTGGTTTTCAATCTAATTTATTCTAAAATATTTAGTTTTCTAGAGTTTTGTCTCTTCTTAGGTCTAGTCACTTATTGCGTCTAATTTGTTTCTCACTTGCAGTTATTTATATACGCGCATTTAGTCTTTTATACGCACATCTAGTCTTTTTCACATCTAGTCTTCTTCACATCTAGTCTTTTATACGCACATCTAATCTTTTGCACATTTAGTCTTTTATGCGCACATCTAGTATTTTTTACTCCCACATCTAGTCCTTTTTACTTGCACGTCTCGTCTTTTTTTATTTCTCGCCCACTTTTTATTTTCACGACGTGCAATGAAATGACACTCAAATTTTTTAGAGTTCAATGAAATCGGAGCGTTATTGCGCTCCAGGAGATAAAGAGTTATAAAATGTTGGCCAGGGTTTAAAAAATCTTTTTTATTTAACGATTTGCACCCTTTGGTAATTTTTTTGTTGCAAATCTAACATGAAAAACGATTTTAGAGTCGTTTGTTGATAAGAAGGACTGAAGTGTGTGTTGGAGGCGTTCAATATGAGGGTTGTGTGTGGACGAAGGGCGTCGCGACGCCCCTATTCCACTGGGGGAAGAAACCCTCGTTCGATCAGCGGCGACGCACTTTTCGCGGTTTGAAGAGGGAGTGAGAGAGAGACACAGACAAAAGTCATCGAACTGACCCTCAAGGTCACTCTTACGAGTCCGCACGTGCTGCTGGGAGTTGACGCTGACCCGGCTGGAACTCTGTCTTTTCGTTTTCCCACCAATTTTTTATTCCTCTGGAAATCATCTTTGTCCTTGATTTGATAAATAAACTTTCGACACGCGAAATAATTTTAAAGGGAGATCATCGACCCTTTTATCAACTTCTTTTTTTTCAAACTAATGAGACCTGATAAAAATAGATCACTCTAGTGTATAAATTGTGTGGTCTTTGAATAGTGCTTCCTGCTGTAGGAATTATCTTATTTCATTTACGAGGTGATAAAAAAACGGAAGCAACAGTCTTTGTCTTGTTTGTTCCTTAACTTTTGCAATTTAAGATTTCCTGATGTACCCCGAGTTAGAATGAAAATGGAGAAGGTTTTTTTTCTTGAAATTAATTAAAGAGTCATTTAAAGTACATATTTTAAACAGATCATGTACATTACATACAAAAGAAAATTTTTTAGAATTATATTTTTAAAAGAAATTAAAGCTTAATTGAGCTTTTTAAAAAAAGTCAATCGTATATAATTAATTCGAAAGCATAAAATGAGATTTAAATCAAGTAATAAATTACAAGTAGTAAAATGTGATTTAAACCTTGTAATGAATTAAAAATATTGAAATGTAATTTAAATTTTATACTGAATTAAAAAGTGGAATTTAAATCTTGAAGTGAATTGGAAAATTAAAATGTAATTAAATCATTTAATGAATTGAAAAAATAAAATGTAATTTAAATCATATTGAAATTAAAAAATATGAAGGTGTTTAAATCATGTGAAAAGGAATATAGCAGCGATAAATTTTCAAGTATATTTTAAAAGGTTTTGTTTAAAGAGAGATGTTTCTAAACGGAAGCTACTGGAGAAGTTTCTTTTTGGAAAATTGTTTATTTTTAATTTCCTAATCTTTCGTTTATAAAAGTTACACTTTTCTGAGAGCAGTTAAATCCTTCCGTTTCCGTTTTAAGGGCGGCAAAAAATATAAACAGTTGGATGATAGGTTTTCTGTCCCTCTGGAGATATAAATTACATTTGAAATTTATTTTATTCATAATTACGTATTTAATTAACTTTTTTGTTATTTTTAATATTTCAATTTCTTTTTATTATATTTAGTAATAGTATTTTTATTATACTTAGCAATAGTATTTTTTATGTTAAGAAATAGTATTTTAATATTTTAATAGTATTTTAATATTTTAATAGTATTTTAATATTTTAATAGTATTTTAAAATTTTAATAGTATTTTAAAATTTTAATAGTATTTCAATATTTTAATAGTATTTTTATTATATTTAATATTATTTTTTATCGTAATTTATAATATTATATTTTATTATTACATTTTAAAAGTTTTTTGTTTTATCAAATTATGCAATAAATATTTTTATTTTTGTTTATAGGAATTTCCGTGTCTAGTTCAGAAACCGGTAAGTTTTCTCAAAAGTTTCTACGATGGTTTTAGTAAAGTTAGCGGATCCCTGTAAATTACCAAAAGATATTTTAAATTTACGGTATTTGCCATATGAAGCTTCTTTAGCATATCAGTCTGCGAACTAGGATATTAAATTTTGTACAAATTGTTTTGTTTGGTCATTTATTTTTTCTGGAATAACATCTACAAATTTGCTAGTTTCGAAAAGTAGAAAATTTAATTAATTTTTTTAATTTAATATTTAATAATTTTTTTTAATTTAAAATTTAGTAAATTTTTTTAATTTAAAATGTAATACTTTTTTTGGATAATAATTTGTTTCTCAAATGGTTAAATTTCGCAGTTTTTTAAAATGATTTTCTGGTAAAATGCGTATAAAAGGGTTTACAAGGGAATTGGTTTTTTATGACGATGACATTTGACACGTTTCTTCTCAACTAAGAATGAAAAAAAAAATTATGTTTAATTTTTTTGTTTGACAAAGAAGCGGAGATCAAAAGTTTGTAATTTTTTTGAATGTTTAAAGAGAACAAAAATTAGTTTTTTCGTTTTTCGTTGATTAAAAAACGTGTCGAACTTCATTATCATTTAATTAAGGTAGAAAGCATGATTAAGGTTTAGGTTTCATTGTCATTTTTCCATTTTTCATAAACTTTCGTAGAATTCTGGCCAATATGAAAGTCAATTCTATAAAAAAAAAAACTAGACTTGGTTGATTTTAGAAAAACTTATTCTTGGTTAAATAATCAAATTTAATGAAGATATAAAAAAATAAATTATAATTTATAATTATAAATAATTATAAAAAAATAAATTATTATTTATAAGTATAAATAATTATAAAAAATAAATTATTTATAATTACAATTAATAAATCATTTGGCAATAAACAAAGTAAACAAAATTTAAAAATTGCGATTAGAACAGAAATTTCTTCTATGAGGAAGCAATAATAAATAATAGAAAAAATACAAAAAAGAAAAAACATTAATGAGAAATTAATAGAGCACTAATTAATAAATAATAAATGAATTTATAGACAGTTAAATATAGACATTTAAATAATTCAATTTGCAAGAAAACTAATAAAATCTTATTTTAAAGAAAATTAATTTATTGAATAAATTAATAAAAGTAAAAATGTGAAATAATTGAATTAAAATCTAAAGACAATAAAATAGTTGAGTTTTAGTATTTAGAAAAATTTGAAATATAATTTTTTTATCTAACAAAGATAGTCTGCCAAAGGTCTTCAACAGACGGGAAAAAACTACGAGACGAAAGATTAAAAGCACCCAATTTTCTTTTTTTTTAATCAAAAATTTCCATTTGTTTGGTCTAAAAAGTAATTTAAGAAGCAGTTTTTTCATGAAGTGCTTTATGTCACAATTCAGATAATCAATGTGGTAAAAAGAGTACTTTTTAAGACACTTGTTTCAATTTGATAAACCCTCAATCTATCTTATCTTGGTCATTGATTAATGCTTTTCTTAATTCTGAAAATTAGCCATTGTATCCCTTTTGTAATTTGTCAACATGGATTAGATATAAATTACGTAATTTGTGTCAAAGCAGGAATGACTTTCTGATGTAAGAAAAGAAAATTGGGTGAATTGCAATTTCTGCTCTGAAAGTCCAATGACCGATTTTCGTATACTTGTGAGAATCACACATGTTTAATTTACGGAAACGCCCACGATATCATATAACACGAGAAACGCTGGTGCGTAGACACGTGGCTTAAAGAGCCATACGGACTTTCAAGGTCACGCATATTTTTACTTTCCCAGTAGATGTGCATGGATTTATGCGTCACGCGTCGCACCAAAATGGATACGAGCATTTAAAGAGACACGATATACCAAAATGGATACGAGCATTTAAAGAGACACGATATCATGACATATTCACCAACATTTCGTCCACCTTTTTCCTTATTATTACATTTATCGTAATTAGCTAATAATTACATTTTTCACGATTGCATAATTACATTTTTCACAATTTTTGCATTTTTCACAATTTTCGCATTTTACACAATTTTTGTATTTTTCATAATTTTCACATTTTTCACAATTTTCATAATTACATAATTAAATTTTTCGTAATTACGTTTTTTTTAATAAGTAGAAAATTGGTTGTGGTATCAAAGATTCAATTGTAGACGTTGGTCTTTAAATATTAAAAAAGAGACAAATTTAGAAAATAAAAATACTAGATATGCAAAAATTCATCTGTTTAAATATTTCCTCCTCTATTAATTATTTTTCCTCTCTATAAAGAATTAAATAGAATATTTTGAAATCAAATTTATTGAAATAACACCTGTTTAGAGATGTCTGGTTTCTAATCAGATAATTAAATTTCATTCTTCAGGTTATTACCCTGAGTTATTTAAAATTTTGTTTAGTAATTTTTACATCATTCTATTTTTTTGGTACTTAGAATTATTTTATAAAATTGGCTTGGAATCTTCACGAAATTAGAATCATTGCAGAGTTAGAATCATTACAAAATTAGAATGATTACAAAATTAAAATCATTACAAAATTAGAATCATTGCAGAATTGCCGTTTTATTTAATTACCATTTATTTTAATTACCATTAGAAGTCCGCAACTTTTTATAAACGAAGTTTTTTTATTTTGTTTAAATTATCCCCAAAATTAAATTCCTTGGACATTATATATACAGTCAACTCTACAAATAGTGCTGCAGATTTACACAAAGGAAACAAAGGCCCCTCG
>WNHD01001623.1:0-19667 GCA_011057455.1 Ganaspis sp. Gsp50 | reverse complement strand
ATGCGCATTGCTGAATTTCTTGGGATTAACACAAGCCAGTTTGTGTTTTTCCCAAACCACTTTTGTGTAGATCGCAAAGCACACTTATTTGTGCGTTCTTCAAAACAATGTTGCAGTTTTCACAAGACATTTTTTCCGTGTAAAAGATGCAATTTTACCATTTTCATGGGTTCCAAAGAGCCCTAATAGGCTTATGATAAATTTACAAAACGATTGTGAATATATAACCTCAAAAAAATGTAATTTTACTTTGACAACACTATAGTAATTTTACCCTGTCTCACCCTGTTGGTCCTGTTGGTCGTTGAAAAATTAAAAATTTGACCATCATTCGATTTGTAAATTTACAAACAACCACATGGGTTCCAGAGAGCCCTATTAAGCATACTATATTTTTTCAATCATTCAGTGAAATTACTTTTAGGGCTTTTGGAAGTTTACCATTTGTAGTGTAAAAGTACCATAACCTAATATGTGATGTTACATTTGCAAAAGTAAAGTGTCTTCATTAATTTTTAAAGTGCAATTTTTATAAACAAAGGCTTATTTTCCCCATTGAAACGTGCACTACAAATGTTTTCAGTGTTGTTAAAACAATTTACTAACAAAATGTATAATGAATAAAATTGGTTTTGTTGGTATTTTTGTAAGAAATTATTTTTAACAACACTGAAAAAATTACGATTGTAGAGTATGTTTCAATGAGGGAAATAAGCCTTTATTTATAAACATTGAATAAAAATTGTGAATTTTGTCTGTGCCGACAGAAAAAAGTTAAAATGTTAAAAAAATTATTATTTGCAAAAGATTTTGATTCTACTTAATGAGTCATTCCACTGACTTTCGTCTGAGGGGTGCTGCTGGCATATTTCAAAAATATGTAAATTTTATATTAATCATCATTATTAAACACCGTAGATTCCATTTTTAATCACGATTCGACAAAATATTTTGTTAATAATTTGAAAATTGTAATTAAAGATGAGCAGGTACGGCAAACATGGCGTTTTCCGACTATATTTCAAACTTTTTTTTAATTAATAAAGACAGATTTAAATTAAATTCTGTTGAAAAGGTACATTAGTACAAGTTTTAAATATTTATTTGTATAACTTTATTTTGTATATAAAATAGAATAATAATAAGAAAAGTAGATTTGAAATTGCGGTCTAAAAACTGTCATTTTTCGTGATTTTTAAAGACACTTTTTTTTACCAATCTATTCAACTAATAACTTTGATACTTATCAGGATTGGAAAATAGTACATTGTGCACCGAGACCGGAAAAAGCTACTTTCCGCTCGAGGTGTACACAGTGCTTTGTGTAACACCTGCTTTAAAAAAGGGGAGCTTTATATTGTTTAAATAATAAAATAAACAGTAAGTAGAAAAAGTACAAAAGTATGCAGAAAAGTACAAAAGTGTGCAGAAAACTACAAAAGTGTGCAGAAAAGTACAAAAAAAGTGTACAGAAAAATAAAAAGAGTGCAGAAAAGTAGATTTATGAAAGTATGCAGAAATCAACAACTTTGTCCTCTTTTTTCACGCAAGTAAAGTGCTACATTACATGCATGTCTTACACAAAAATATATTTTATTTAATTATTCAACAAGAATTACTTAAAACTAATAATTTAATTATTATAAAATTGAATTTCAAAATTTAACTTTTATAAAAAATGACTTACTTTAATAAGTCGTATCTTTTTTCTGAAAGCTTTCAAAAGGTTGAAACTTGGCATATATTTAAGTTTGTACAAAATAAACACTATATTAAAATTTCTTGAGAGTATTTTACTTAATTTAGAAGATATTTAAGTTTGAAATTTATAATAAACGAGGTTAGTTTTAAATTTTTAAAAGTACTCTGAAGTTGTCAGGTTAATCGATAATCGATTGAAAGGGACTTAATTTAAATTCATAAATAATATTTATCATATTATGTATTAATTATTAATAAACTTTTAATCAATTATTAATTATATGATATATTATACAATATTATATTTCTTTTATAGCTCGGTGCTAATTAAAATTATTTATGAATTTGAATAAAATCGATTATCGATTAACCTGACAACTTCAGAGTACATTTGAAAATTTTAAAACTAACCTCGTTTATTATAAATTTCAAACTTAAATATCTTCTAAACTAAGTAAAATGCCCTCGTGAAATTTTAATAATATTAAAATATGTTTATTTTGCACAAACTAAAATATGTACAAGTTTCAACCTTTTGAAAGATTTCAGAAAAAGATATGACGTATTAAAGTAAGTTATTGTTTACAAAAATTAAATTTTGAAATTGAATTTTATAATAATTAAATTAATAGTTTTAAGTAATTCTTGTTAAATAATTAAATAAAATATATTTTTTTTCAATCCTGATAAGTATCAAAGTTATTAGTTGAATAGATTGGTAAAAAAAATAAAATAGATAAAAAATAAATAAATAAAATAAAAATAGATTGGTCTTTAAAAATCACGAAAAATGACAGTTTTTGGACCAATTTCAAATCTACTTTTCTTATTATTATTCTATTTCATATACAAAATAAAGTTGTACAAATAAATCTTTAAAACTTATACTAATGTACCTTTTCAACAGAATTTTATTTAAAATTTGTCTTTATTAATTAAAAATAGTTTGAAATATGGTCGGAAAATGCCATGTTTACCGTACCTGCACATATTTAATTACAATTTTCAAATTATTAACAAAATATTTTGACAAATCTTTTTAATTATTTGCAACGAAAATAAGTTTTTTTCGAATAGCTTTTTTGTATACTGTTGAGAAAAACTGTTTTTGGCTGCAAATTATTAAAAGGGAAGCATTAATTAAGTCAAAACTGTCAGCAAACATAAAACAATTTCAAATGCTTGTAAGGTCCCTTTCTTCAGATCGCGTCACATTTTTTTAGTTTGAGGTTATGTTACAGTCAACACCATCCTTAAATTTGAACGATTTGAACTTTGTAAAATGAGTACAAATTTGTGAAATCACATTTTGTGATTTTAAGATTTCATATTATATATTTAAGTGGAGTAAAAAATTTCATTTTTTAAAAATTATTGCAATATTTGTACTGAAGTTTCGAAAATAGGTAAATAAATATTTATTTAAATATTATAATAACTACCAGTGACTCAAATACCAATTTTAGCCGCTTTTTATCAAATATGGTATAAACTCATTACACCCATTCCTATCTGACAGCAATAATTGATATGAAAAAATTATTATTATTTGAAAATAGAACAAACAATTTTTATAAATAAAAATTTAAAAAATCATGACAAACAATGTAATTGTGTAAATTAACAAATTGTTTGGAAATGTGATTTATTTTTGCTTTATTCAAAATTGCTTCTTCATCAGTGTCATATTTCTTTTGCCCCTCTCCTTAAGAAATGGATGATAAAATATATTTATTAAGTTGTAATAGAGACACTGGAAAGTTGAAAAGTCTTTATCTTTTAAGTACGTATTAAGAGAACGTCACGTCATTTGAGAATGATTTCTAAGAACTATTCGTGATTAAAAAATTGGCAAAACAAATGCATTTTTTGGCCAAAAAATGCTTCTTTTTGAATTCATTTTCTTTTGCTAGAAAAACTATGTATAAACAAATAGCAAAACATTAACGTAAAAAAAAAAATTTTTAAACTTTTTAAATCTATTTCATAAAATAAAAACTTATTATTAACACCAGTGTTGCTCAATAAAAATTATTTTTGAAGAATCTATTTCGAAATTTAAAGTTCAATTGAGAAAAAGACGTTTAAAGGCTTCATATATACCTATATATTTAAGTTTACTCAACTAACATTCCTACGATTCAATAATCAATACTTTTACGCCAACGCATTTTTTTAAATGAAAATATATTTCATTTATTTTAAAATTCCGATGAAAAGTAAAATAATAGAAATTGTGAAAGTTCCAAAAATGTTCTTTTATGACTGAGAATATTGTGTGCCAAGAGTGTATGCCGAGTTCAAGTGTAAATCCATTTTTGCGGTCAAGGTCACAAGTTTCTAAAAAATGTGATATTTTTACATTTTTTTGTTGTGAGACGTTTAGTTTAAGAGTTCCGTTAAATTTTTTTAACCACCTTTTAACAACAACAAAAAAAAAGGAAAGAAACAAAAAAAAAGGAAAAAATAAAAATAAATAAATGAAATATAGACAATAATTTAGTTTAATATAAATAATAATAGTTTAAATACAGATAATGAAGTAAATAATAGTTTTATTCTCCCTTTTATGTTTTCGAAGGAAAATAAAATAAAATAAATAAAAATAATAAAAATAAATAAAATAAAAATAGAAACAATACATATTTGTATGTTCCTTCTACGCAAAGTAATATTTTAATATTGATACTATGTATAAGCACAATCAACAATCATCAAAATTGAGTAAAATAAATGAATTTGTGTTTTACATTTGTAATACTTAAAACTAAAAGACAGCACTTCCTCTATAAGAAAGCAAAATTACAAGAATTTGAAACTATTCCTAATTTTAAATGTCGTGCCTTTATTAAAAATTGATAAAATTATTTTGCCGACTTTTATCAAACAATGAAGTACCTTGGTCTGGGAGACATTCTTGTTTACTATTTACTTGACAACAAACAAATAAGGAAAGGTTTCAACAAGTTTTTTGAAAATCACTTTATCTTTACCCTTGAGGGTAAAGAAAACTTTAAACTCCCAAGAGTTTTAAGAAAAATGTACATTCACAGAATATTTGACTCGAGAATATTTGAAGCAACTACGGCAAAATTGGTAGGATTTCTTTAACTGGATTTAGTTGAATATGTAATGAAACTGACAGAGTTGTGAGCAGTCTCAATTTATAAACTCGCTAAGTGCGCACAGCAAGATTTTGCTAGACATTTTAGACGTCATCACAATGGGCATTTGGCCAATTCAAAAGTCTGTTTTGGTTTGGAGAAAATTTTGAGCACTTAGTCATTTATAACAGTTGGATAATTATTTAATTGTAGATAATACAATTGCAAAAGTTTTGGCTCTAGTTTATTCATCTTTCACTCAGTCTTAAAATAAATTATCGTCAAGCAAAAATCTTGTAAATAAAAAATAATGAGTAAGAAATTATAAAGAAAATTATAACCAAAATTATAAACAAAATTATAAACAAAATTATAAACAAAATTATAAACAAAATTATAAAAAAGAATTATAAACAAAATTAATACCTGTTATGCTCCGTAAAATGGGAATTGAATATTGTAAAATAAATGTACAATGGAGAAAATACTTAAATAAATAAATAAATATAAACAAAACTATAAAAAAGAATTATAAAGAAGAATTATAAGCAAGAATTATAAAAAAGAATTATAAAAAAGAATTACAAAAAAGAATTATAAACAAAATTATAAAAAAGAATTATAAAAAAGAGATACCCTAAAAAAGAATTATAAGCAAGAATATTATAAAAAAGAATTATAAAAAAGAATAATAAAAAAGAATAATAAAATAAAAAGAATGATAAAATATCAAAAGATAGGAATAAATAACAAAAGTTTTATTAAAAAAATACTTTTCTTGTGCCTCATTCATTTCACTTGAATTAAACTTGCATTCCAACTTTGAATATGGAAAGTTACAATTAAAAACTGCTATCACTGATTTGATAAGATCAAATTACTGCCATTATATGTACATAAGGACTTATCACAAAGATAAGCCTTATTGTTTTTAAGTTCCGATTTATTTGGAACTATACTAAATTTACTTCGACTATTTTAATTTAATGCTTAAACTTAAAATATGTACATAAAAATTGAAAAATCAAAGTTTGTAAAATTAGGGGAAATAATTTTATTGTACAGAAATTCAGGATTTTAAAAAATTGAAATAAACTATAAAGATATCAATTGTTTGCATAGTTTGAGATGATAGTAAGAGAATGAGTCATGAAAAATGTTGACTATCATTTGTTTGTTATGTTGTATCACTACGAAAGTAAATGATGCAAGAGTCGTAATTTTTTAATTATTACTTTTATGAAAACTATTAAACAAGCTTTTGAAACATGATGTCTTGTAATTAATTCCTTCTTGTATTGTCTATTTAACAATTTTCTAAAAATTACTTTAAGGAAATAAAAAAAAAACGTATTAAAGATGATAATGGTATTTAATATAGGTTTAATTTTAAAAAATATAGGTATAAAAATATAGGTTTAATTTGAAAAGTCCACGTAAGTAAAGTTTTAAAATTCATAAAGTTTAACCAATACAATAGCAAAAGCCTAGAGATTATTTTTACAAATAAATTTTGTTGATCTTTATTTTATTTTCATTTTTTGACTGACATTTTTAGTCTCTTGAATTAAATTTTATTTCATTAAAACTACATTTAATTTAAATTAAAAAACTTTATACTAGTTTCTACTTCACAGAGGCTACAATAAGCGTTTTATCAGTTACGGAGATAAAAATTAAAACGTAAAATCTTTTTAAGAAGACTGACATGAAAATTTTCTTCACTATTGGTATTTTTAAAAAAACAAAGTTGAATAGGAGTACTTAATTTTTTTCAGATTTAATACAATGATTTTATATTTTATTTTCGAAACCTTTTAAAAGTCCATTATAACATTAATGAAATATAAATTAAAATTTCATATAATTTTTTTGTAAAAAATGTTAGTTTTAAATTTTAAATCTGTTAGTTTTTAGATTTGTAAACTTAAAATAATAATTAAAATATATTTCAATATTATTAAAAAATAAATTAAAGTAATTTAAAATACATTATTTCATATAAAGAGCCTGCAACATTTATTTTTGTTTCCTAATTATCAAATACTTTTTTAATTAAATGAACATAATTTGAAAAATTATCTGCACGCGATTGTCTTTTATTAGCAGAATGGTTGAATGCTATATAGATCAATTAAAAGGAATTACATAAAAAATGCAATCGCAAAACTGTGCTTTAGAAGCAAATATTTAAAGGGATATATTAAAAACCAAACAGTTTGATTTAAATAAAGTCAAGTAATATTTACGAACTAAAACGTTAGCGGTCAAAGTAATAACCGTAAAGACAAATGTCTTAAAAATATGTGCATAAATGGCTATTAATAGTTTCTAATTTTCTTAACTACTGATATGATTCACAAGCTTCTTTTTTCCATCATATGTATTGCTAATAAAAACTTAAATGAATACGCACAATCGTTTTAATGATCAAGTACATTTTAGTGAATTACATTTTAATTTAATACGAATTTTAATACGAATTTTAGTTCGTATTAAAAAGAACACAAAATAAAAATAAATATTTGTTTAAACGTAAAGGATTTTAAAATTTTAAAGCGAGTCTAGTTTGATTAATAAGAAAAAGTAATAAAGGACAGATAAATAAACAAGATTCAGCTTCTTTGTTATTTAGTTATGCACTTCCAGGTGACACTTTCTACTTTTCGAAGCACCTTCACTGACTCGATTCTATAAGTTTCATTTCATTATCTCTTTCATTGAGCAGTAAAAGTATTTTAAAGATGAAGTCTATTTTTCATATGTTTCAGTTTCAAAGAAGTCAATTTTTAAATTAAGACAATTGTTTGTAAAATACAAAATTTTAGCAAGTATAAATATATTTTTCTTTTAATTTATTTTTAACTTAAAACAATTTAATTTAAAAATTAAATTGTTTTAATTTAAAACAAACAATTAATATACAAATTTATTTATTTATTATACATAAAATTAATGGTATACTTTATTTACGATTTATTTTAGTCAGTATACTGTCTACTTTTAAACGAAAATGTGCATTTATTTATAAACGTGCTATAATTTGGAAACAAAAGAGTGTTTTAAAATTAAATCCCCCTTTAATTGAATACAAAGTAAAGTGGATTTATAATCCTCTGCTTACACTTGTACTTTTATATGAATGACGTGACTTATGTCAAAACCATGTGATCAACATTGTATTGAAAACATTTTCTTAATCTTGACCTAAAAACTACTTTATTATTGATAGAAAATTATGAATTGATAGATTTGTGTTAATTTTACATATCTTATCTAATGTATTTTTGTAAATCGATTTTATGTTAAATTTCAAGCGGAATAATGTGACGACGCGAATTTGTAAATATAAGTCGCAGTTGCTAAAGAACGTTCCAGAAGCAAACTGGTTTTCGCAATGAATTTATTAATTGTAAATGTTTATGTAAACCTTTGTGACAAAATAGGTAACATCATAGGTCAAATAACTGTATGGAAATTTACCAATTGGTACAATTTACAAGATGGCGGTGTAAAAATAAGTTAAAAATGGCGTATGTTCTTATACTATTATACTTACCAATTACTTGAAATTAAACTCGGCATTATTTCAAACTTTTTACTACTTTCACAATTACTTAATAAATTAATATTCATACTTCTTCTTTCGTAAAATCTTGACGACTTTTTTGTACACGTCGAGAGTGAAATTTCCGCTTTCGCGATCAGTTTTCTGTCCCTTTGAGAATAAACTGCAGTATACTGGAAACGAAAAGTCGTATATATGTGTCATCGAAGAGTTGATTTTTAATCACCAGATGACAGGAGCTTCCAGTCAGTTTTGCCGGCGGCAAATTTAAACAATATTGAAAATAATCTACATTTACAGAAAGAGCAAGTTGAAAAGCATTCAACAGGGGTAAGTTAATGAAATTGACATTGCTGTTAAACAGCTGCTGTAATTAATACTATCTTCTAGTTGATTTTAAAACCCAAGACAATGAATACTAATGTTTTTAATTTTGCTAATAGGTGCAATTAATGGATAGGTGCAAGTGGATTATTTTCAACATGAGTGAAAAAATGAGTTTTTGTTTATAATTAACGCATGCATAATTAAATCACAAATCACGTGTAAAATAGTAATATTACTTGTATATATCTATACGTACATTATTTGCACATGTCTAATATTGATTCGTTAACTGAATGTTGGACATGCGTTCTTCAACTTCAGTAACTTACTAAACTTCATTTTTACAGGTGACTCTGACCGGGCACATTCCTTAAGTGATGCAAATCATAATTAGTAATCTTGCAATGAAAGTTTAAAGTCAAAAATTGCAGTTCAATCAAAATACACGTTTTTGTAACATTAACATGTTTTTTACGAAAATAATGGACTTTTTAATCATGAAAACGTTTAATTAACTTTTACTGTGCTCAATAGACCAACATGTGCCTTCGATAGGTAAGTTCAAATCAAAGGTGTGATAAACAATTAATTTTATCAGTTTCATTACTGATACAAATTTTTATTAAAGATTTTATCTTTAAAATTCTTGTAAATATATATGTAAACAAAAATTAAATGACACTAGTTTATTGAGTTAATTATTTAATTTGTTATTTTATTGCTTACAAAATTTTATGTAATTGGAGAATAAATAAAAATATGATTTCTTAAAATTATTTAAAAAACATTTTCAACTTATTTTCTTACAATGAAAAAAAATTTATTTGATTCAAATAATACTTGTCTATTATCAAATAAATATTTATTTGATAATAGACAAGTAAATCGTTATTTGAATCAAATAAATTTCTTGTTCAGTGTAAAAATAATTATATATGTATAATAATAATAATAATAATAATAATAATTTATAATAATAATAATTTATATATAGTAATAATTTATATGTAATAAGAATAATTTATATATAATTATAATAATTTACATACAATATTGTTTCTTCAAGGAGGAAGTTTTGTTTATTGTTTAGTTTAAATTATAAATTGTTTGACAAGAAAAAAGTTTAGCAGTTTAGTCTAAAAATAGACATTTGTTTAATCCTAAAAAGATGTATTTTTATTTATAGAATTTTAAATTTATTTTATGTTTTTTATAAATAAATGTAGAAATAACTGGTATGAATATTATATGCAAATGATAATAAAAATAGTGTAAAAGGTACGATTTGAATATACTGAAAAACTACATTGTAACTGAAAAAAAGTGTTTTAAATTTTTTGCAAGTCTTTATAAAAATCGAAACAAACTTAGCTTCTAATAAATAATGTACATGAAATTTGATGCACGTTGTTTATAATAATTACATATATATTTGAAATAATTCTCGCTTTAGTTATTTTTATAAAAAATGCTATTAAGTGTAATGTTATAAAGTTGAGTGTAATGTTACGTTTTATTGAAAATTGTTTTAAACGGACATAAAAGTATAAGAAAGCTTTTAGTGAACTCTAAACATTAAATATAAAATAAAGTAAACACGTGCTGAAAGACATGATTACTTATTTGTCATGTATACACATTGTTGCCTTCAAAGAAACAAGGTAATTCTTTTCAAAACTATATAAAAAATGAAATGAGCATTTTGATAAAATTATATGTCCTATTATTGCAGAATTTTTTATTTTTTATCTTATTTTTGATCTATGTTTTATCTACCTTTGGTCTATTTTTGTTCTATTTTTTATTTAAATTATTTCAAATCTATAAATTCTTATTTGGCACGTATGCAAAAAGTAAACATTTATTATGCGTCATATATGTGAAAACTAGTCTTTGTTACAATTCAACAAAAGTATAATATGTATAATAAAAGTTAGTCGTGAAGTAAATTAATTTTTAAAAAATAGATGGAAATTATTATAAGTTAATTAAAAGTTAAATATAGCAAACTGTTCTAACTTTCCCTAGTCAAACTAAATTTAGATAGTAAGTATTGTATTAATATGTATACATTCTACAAGTCATTAAATAGTCTTTAGTCTAAAGACTTTTTTCAAGACCTTCACATTGAAATTATAAATGATTGCCTTTTATTAGACCATTTTTCAAATGATTTATGAACAATAAATAACGACATGTGGATTTTATGTTTGTATGTATATTCTGTGTGTACATAATTTTTTTCTGAAAATTTAAATTAATGTACACTTAAAAATACACTTGAAAATATACATATAGAGAAATTAAATGAAACTGCAAATATTTCGGATTTGATTTTTAATAATCAATAAATAAAATTATTATTTTCACTGTTGGAAACATGAGGAACGCTTTTTCAAGATAAAAAATAAAGAAATACAATAAGAAATAAGTATAAAAGCAATGCTAAATTATAATTTCACCCTCAAAATCTGAATTCAAGTTGAAAAATGAAATCGCTAATGGAATAGCGAAAAGTCGTTTACCGATTGAAATAATATTCAATCATTTTTAATATAGAAAATTACTAATTTAATTAGTCCATTATTATTAGTTGATTTAAAAATGTGAACTTTGAACTTTTCGCTATTTGAAGTACTAGAAAATTACTGATAATTCAGATTTAGATTGTATATGTATAAAATAAATTTTGCAGTCTCTAAATTTGAATTAGTAATTTTCTGCTAATGAAATAGTGGGAATTCGTTTACCCACTGCAATAATTAGGATTTTACTAATCTTTAATATAGAAAACTGATAGTTTTGTTAGAAAATAATTACTCTAATGAAAAATACTCAAAAACTGTTTACTAATCATAAAATAGTCAAATTGTATTTACAACTTCAACTTCAGCATTCAAGTTTCATTTAAATAATCCTTATACTCATTTTAATTACATATGCTCTCTAAATCTGAATTAGTCACTTTTGGGCGTTTTGACTAATTGAAATAAGACGGAATCGTTTATTAAATGGATTAGTAACCGTTTTGACTAATTTTTAGTCAATAGTGACTAATTCTCATTGGAGAACTACTAATTCATTTTGTAACCCTTACTAATTGAATTAGTAGGCTTTAAAAAATGAATTTGTAGTTTTATACTGAGAATTAGTCATTATTGACTAAAGATTAGTCAAAATGGTTACTAATTCATATAATAAACGATTCGGCGCTGTTCAATTAGTCAAAAGTGACTAATTCAGATTTAGAGAGTGTATAATTAATAATTGCATTTTTATGATTTTATGATGATGTTTAATAATTAATAAGGATTAACAATTAATAATGATTAATAATTAAGAATGATTAACAATTAATAATGATTAATAATTAAGAATGATTAACAATTAAGAATGATTAACAATTAATAATTATTAATAATTAATTATGATTAATAATTAATAATGATTAATAATTAATCATGATAAATTGCAAAAACGCAATTATTAATCATACATGATCATCACCAATTATTTAATTTGCAAAAATGTAAAGTATGCAAAATTGCTTTCTATTAAGAATTGTAAATTGTAATAGACTGAAACTAATTTGTTCATCTTTGATCTGAAAACTTCATCTCTGATCAAAGAAAACGTGCTAATATACGCTATAAACAAATATTTTAAAAATTACAAAATAGGTAATTTCAGTTTCTTTACAGTTAAATTTTTCTTTTGCAATAAAATTGAATTTAAAAAAAAATGAGAAAATATACAAATATGTAGAAGCTATAAACTTTAAAACCAAGTTGTAAAGAATGAAATCGATATACATAAATACAAAAGCCACAAAGCTGACTAAAGTTGCTGCGTCAGTATGCATATTATTTAAACATTTTGATTCGTGCTTGTCATGTACATCTTTAAATAAATTTAAACAGTTTTCATTTTCAATACAATTTATTAAATTAAATCTACTTAAAATTGTTTTGTTGAAACTCAATTTTTGAACTCATGATTCCAATACTTCACTTTGTTTGAATATAATTTATTGTAAAATAAGAGGATGATTTTTTGAAACAAAAATGAGTGATTTTCACTTATTTAGGTTTAGAGAGATATTTTATTTATACTTTCTAATATTCAAGGTGTGCCGTTTTTGGGAAACCTTTTAATATTTCACGTAATTTAATGTAATTATCGATAATAATAATTAATTATTTCTTTATTCATCTGTAAACGTTATTCATATGTAATTATATCTAATTATTTATGAAACATTTAAATGCTATCTTTGCAGTTATAATATGAGAAATGGGTGCATTAGTTGGAGATGTACAAAATTTACAAACTCTTGCTGCTCATTCTAATGATGTAAATAGCATCGACTTCGCAAGTGGTCATATTCTAGTCACTGCTTCAGGGTAAATTGAAAGAAATTGCTTCATCAAAAAATCAAAACTAAAGCCATTTTCTTTGAATAAGTATAAATTAAATAAACAAAACTACATAGAAAAAAGAAAGTCTTAAACCGTTTAATCAGTTAATTTTGTGGCTTAAAACAAGACTAAGTCATTTTTTGCTCTTAAAATCAGTCCAAATTGACACTTATATAAACGGTTCCAGCCAAAAATGGGCTGAAAATAATACTTTTTTTTCAGTGTATTAAATAGCAAAACTATTAATGAACTAAACTTTTTGTAATTCAATAGAGATAAAAAAGTGAAAATATGGGAGTGGAAAAAAGGATCAGGATTTGTGGAATCTCCGTTTTCACCCCTTTTGGGTCACAAATATGGGGTCACGTGTGTCAAAATCAGCCCTCAATCTACAATGATAGCCTCATCCAGTATCGATGGTACTACTCAATTATGGAACTTGAGAGTAAGATTTAACAGCAATATGCATTTAAACATTTTTTAGATTATAAATTTTATTCGTGGAATCACGTTTTATGAGACAAAGCATTTTTTCCACATCAAGTGCAAAGTTTTTAAAGAAAAGATTAAATCAATAATAAAAATCAAATAAATTAATTATTAATAATAAATCAAATAAATATATGTACACTTATCTTTATGATGTAGTTTGTCATGTTTTGTTTTAGACTGGAGCAAAAATCCATACGTTGGTTCAAGTAGGTGGTGAAGCTGTAAGAGTTTGTAAATTTTCACCAGATTCATCGACTTTAGTGACCGCAGGTGATAATGGTCAACTTTGTGTTTGGGATTTGGTTCGTCGAACTCTAATCAGGTAATTAAAGCAATTAATGATAAAAATAATCATGTGTCATCAATAGAATTATTTCGATAATATCATACAAGGAAAAAAGTAGTTTATTTAATTTTATGTAAAACTTTTTTATACTTCTAAATATATCATAAATCACAAAATTAATTTTATATCATGTATATAGAGAAGTTATATTATTAATATTAATATTATTAATATTATTAATATTAATATTATTAATATTAATATACTTAAAAAACTATGTATATAGAAACATTGCAACCAAGTTAGTACTTGGTAGTGAAATTTTGTTAGATTTTACAAAACTATTTTTATTTACAAATTTTACAAAATATTATACGTAATATAATATATTGATAAAGTCTTTTTTACGTAAAATATTATACAGTCAACTCTATGAATAGTGACACTAAAATTATACGAATAGTGCCGATTTTCTTTTGCTCTCACTCGAGCATTCTTTTCTTTGTGCAAATTTATGTAAATCTGCGGCACTATTCGTAGAGTTCACTGTAATATAAAATTAATGTTGTAAATTGACACAGTCAGGATGACGAAAAGTTTTGTAAAATGCAATAAACTTATTTTTTTTGCATAATCTTATATTTATCTATTGATCTTTTGCATAATATATATAATTATTTATTTATAAAGAGTACTGTCTAAAACTACAAATCGAAATACAAAAATCTAGTAATTTGCAATGCGAATTGAATTACAAATCCATTTAGTTAAATTTGACATTTGAAAATTCCACTTTTTTCAAATCAGTATTTTTTTTTGCTGATTTGCAGTCGAATTTCACTGTTAATCAGTACAGAATTTAACTAACTGAATTAGTACAAGCTTATATATAGTTTTCTGATTATTAAACTTCTGCCCATGTACACAATAGCAGAAACATTTTTCTAAAATATAGATTTGAAAAAAAATTTAAATAATAATAATACAAATATTAAAATTATAATAATTTTTTTTAATTCATGATTTATCTATATTCTTTTCTGTAAAGTATTACCATTGATGAAAAAACTAAATGTTAACAGTAAGATAAATAATGCAAATATAGAAATAAAATATGTAAATTCATGGAATTAAAGAAGAATATTCGCATATGATTTTTATTAAAGAAAAATACATTTCATTTATTAAAGAAAAATTCATTTAATTTATTAAAGAAAAATTCATTTCATTTATTAAAGAAAAATTCATTTCATTTATTAAAGAAGAAAGAATAAAAGCAAGAATGAATGCTTAAATAAACGTTTCAATTTTTTCACAGGTGCTTTCAGAAACACGAGGGGGCTATTCAGGGAGCGTGTTTTACACCAGATTCAATTTGGTTGGCCACCTCTTGCACTTTTGGGGTTTTAAAACTTTTTTCTACAAGTGAAATAATTGATTCTTGTATAACAAGTGATAGGGAAATTAATTTTTATGCTACTGTAGATGATGCTCATGACTTAGGTGTAGTTTGTTGTGAATTTTCTAATCGAGAAGAAATAATAGGTGAGTTTTCTTCCATGTACCAATTACAAATTAATTAATATGACAATGAAAATATCACTTCATTTTTAAACAAACTAAGAATGAATATTATTGGAGTGTGCACATAGTTAAAAATTTCCCTATTATAAAAGAAATGCTGGTTAAATATTTTGTGTTGAATGTGTAACACTTTCCTGTGTCAATTTAACATATTTACAAAGTGTTAATTCAGCACACATAAAATGTTATTTATATTTTTTGTGGACTTCGTAGGACTGAAATTGCAATTTCCTTGCTGTTCAATTAACATTTTTTGCTGTTAAATTAACATTCTTTTGTGTTAAATCAACATTTTTTTGTTGTTAAATCAACACAACATTTTGAAACAGTGGTTCGATGAAAATTGTAATTTTATTAATAAGGTTATCAATCCTACAAAGGGGTGAAAAAAGTGAAAAATGACGTCAATCTCGATTTAATATTCTTAATATCTGTTGTTTATTATCTTTTGATTGACATAAAAAAATGAAGGGTGTATTAAATAAATATCTTGAGTATATATATAAAGCATGTTTGACCTTTTAAATTGACGTACTTAACAAAAGCTCATCTTTTTAGAACATCGTTATCATTTGAATAAAAATAAATAAGTACTACTTTTTCAAATTGTGGACTCTTTAATGAATACGATAATTTGAGTAGCATTAGGGAATAAATTAACTATTTTTAATTAATTACTTATAATTGATTACTTATAATTAATTACTTATAATTAATTACTTATAATTAATTACTTATAATTAATTACTTATAATTAATTACTTACAATTAATTACTTATAACTAATTACTCATAATTAATTACTTATAATTAATTACTCATAATTAATTACTCTTAATTTATATATTAAAAAATATCATGTACCAGGTAATCAGCCTTTCTCAAAAATATATCAATTGATAACATGTGGAAATGACCATGATGTAAAAATATGGGAAGTAAAAGTCGTACAATCAAAATGTAACGCTGAAAATGCAGTGGCTACAATAAGCCTTGCTAAAATATTGGAAAAACATAGTAGTGCCTTAGCCTGTGTACGAATAAGCTTTAATGGAATGTACATTGCCAGTTGTGGCCTTGATAAAACGACTGTCATTTGGGAAACAGTAAGTTATACAATTAACAAATTAATTTATCTACATTTTATACAAATTTACCAACAATTCGTTAAAAAAACAATAAATTAATAAATAATTCAGAAATAAAATAAGCTTAAATAAAAATCTTCAAGCTTTTTCAATTTTAAACTCTTCTGAATTAATAATCACGACTTGCAAATTCTTGACGACTTTTAACTCACGACTTTTAATAGAAACTCTATTAAAATTACTTAAATAAATAATATTTTATTTTATTTTTTTGTTTTAAATACAATATAGATATATTATTCATAGCTTAAATATACATTTTTAATGAAAAAGTAATAGTACATCAATAATTGATGTAAATATAAAAAAAACGGGCCGCATGAAAATCCCCCACATTGAATTTATTACAATTTCTGTAGTTTCGAACTGGATCAGCTGGAATTTCTATGTCATCGAATTTTATAAAGAAGAATTTATATTAAAATTAATTTTTGTATTTAAAAATTTTTATTCAGCAGAATTAGTATTTAAAGAAATTTTTATTTATTTGAAATTTTATATAACAAACTCTCTATTTTATTTAATTTTTATTTATTATAAATTTTTTTATTAAATTTCTATTTAACAGAATTTAAATTCTACACCATAAGAGAGAATTTTTAATAAATATAAATGTTTTTTCATCTTATTTTCAATAAAGAGAATATGCACTTAACAGAATTTTAATTTAAAGGAATTTTTATTTAACTGAATTTTCATTTAAAAGAATTCGAATACAACCAAATTTTCAATTTATATCCTTTTCATTTAACAGAATTCTGAATAAATCGAATTTTTAAATGCCAGAATTCTTGTTTCGTCAAAACTTTATTTCTCAGAATTTTCAAATGCACGAATTGTCATTTGATATAATTTCTAAAACGCCTAATTGTTCTATGACCGAAATAACAAATGGCCAAAAAAATATCCGATCGAAAAGTTTTAGCGGAAATTTCAAAAACGAATCAGAAATAGTCAAGAAAATTGTGAATGGTTAATTTTGAAATTCCCTCTAAAACTTTTCGGTCGGATATTTTTTCGGACGTTTATTATACTTCGGTCAAAGGACAATTCGACGTTTTAGAATTTATATCAAATGACAATTCGTCTCGCAATTCGTACATTTGAAAATTCTGAAAAATAAAGTTTCAATGAAACAAAAATTCTGGCATTTAAAACTTCGATTTATTCAAAATTTTGTTAAATGAAAAGGCTGTTAATTGAAAATTTGATTGTATTCGAATAAAATTCCTTTAAAATCAAATTCTGATAAATCAAAATTCTGTTAAGTGCATATTCTCTTTATTGAAAATAAGATTAAAAAACATTTATATTTATTAAAATTTCTATTTTATGGAAATTCTGTAGAATTTAAATTCTGTTAAATAGAAATTTTATAAATAAATTTATAATAAATAAAAATTAAATAAAGTAGAATGTCTGTTATATAAAAGTTCGACTAAATAAAAATTTCTTTAAATACTAATTCTCTTGAATAAAAATTCTTAAATTTAAAAATTAATTTTAATATATAAATTCTACTTTATAAAATTCGATGACATAGGAATTCTAGCTGATCCAGTTCGAAACTGCAGAAATTGTAACAAATTCAATGTGGGGGATTTTCATGAGCCCCAAAAAAACGATTCTTTTTCTATACAATGAGGAACCAATGATAAATGATTTTAAAATACTTTTAAAAAATATGCTTTTAGGAAACCGGTAAAATAATTTCAGTGCTTACAGGACATAATAGATATGTTGCTTGTTGCGCTTTTTCAAAAGATGGTGCTTTGCTAGCAACTGGTAATTTCAAATATATTCTTTTTTGTGTTTGCTCGTATAGTGTACAATAAAGACATGTACAAATGGATTGAAGCATTATTCTTGTTTGTACACGCTTTTGTTGAAATCCATCAGCCAAAGTAGTAAGACCTTAATATGTTCCGACAAAAGGCTTCTTCCAATGATTTAGATTTAATTTTTATATATATAGTATATGGTTGTCATTTCAATTTAATACCAAAATTACAAAATAGAGTAAAAAAAGATTTTTCAAATTCACTTTTTGAGGGATTAATATAATAAAATTAATCATACGTTTCAGGATCCAATGATAAAACTGTTATTATTTGGGATCTAAGTGGAAATTTGACTCTAGATTCCGAAATAGGGCATGGATCGCGTCTTCTTCAAACTTCAGAAACCGACGAATCTGTAAGTATTATTTAAATTGCAATTATCAATATTTAAATTGCAATTATCAATATTTAAATTGCAATTATCAATATTTAAATTGCAATCATCAATATTTAAATTGCAATCATCAATATTTAAATTGAAATCAGCAATATTTAAATTAAAATCAGCAATATTTAATAACAAAAGTATACCTCTTATAAACACTGTATCGGTGGTTCTCCTGAAAAAGACGACTTCAAGTGTCTCAAACAGGAATTTAAGTATTTATCTTGATTTTTTATTGATATTCCTTTGCATTTGAATTTTCTATCAAATTTATTCTTAATCATCGAAACTTTATGTATCTTTACATGTTTTTATAAAAATTTAAGAAAAAGCTTTTCTTGGTAAAAAAAATCTTTAAACTTTAATACATTACCACTGCGAGTAAAAATTCAAATTCATCTCCGAAGCCTCGTTTTGTAGTTCATAACAGCATATTTTTATATGTTTCAAAAACGAAACATAAACTAGATCGAAATATTCGACGATATAACTCAAAATATTAGTTAATTTCATCATAATATTTCTAAAAATAATGTGTATTTTTCATTTACGAAGCTTTTCATCACCGAAGTCTTTTCAAAATTTCTGATTCTTCTTTTGTTTTTAATTGTTCATATTCAATGTTTTGAAACATCTCACAATTAAATGTAATGTTATTATTAATAATTGGTTAGATAAACTGAGGAGTAAGCGAACAAAAGCTGATAAATCCATTTTTTGACATTTCGAGATAATTGAATAAATGCAGTTTGACACATAACCATTGAAGTTTATATTAAAGTAAAAAATAGTACCTAATTATTTAAATATGAT
>WNHD01001622.1:0-42782 GCA_011057455.1 Ganaspis sp. Gsp50 | reverse complement strand
AAGAATTAATTCACAGGAATTAATTTACAAGAATTAATTCACAGGAATTAATTTACAAGAATTAATTCACAAGAATTAAGGACGTTCATTCGATTCAACATAACCTCAAACTGAAAAGTTGTTTTTATTACGAATTAAAAAAGTAAATAAAATGAATTTCATTAATATCCGAAAGATTCATTTATACAGTTCTCATAAAAAATTAGATTCATTAAAAAAACATTGTTATATTATTAGATAACAACAAATTTAATTCATCAAAATTGTTCCATATCGCTTCTATAGAATTTTTTAAAAATGATTTAATTTCATTGAATGACGGTTTATCTTCTTCAAAAAATAATTCTCTACAACTTAACCGTGGGGATTTTTAAACAAATGTACCGTTTATTAATTATGGTGAATTGTTTATCAATCGATCACAGCAGTTTCATCAAAAACCATAATTAATGAACAGTACATTTGTTTAAAAATCCCCACGGTTAAGTTGTGGAGAATTATTTTTTGAAGAAGATAAACCGTCATTCAATGAAATTAAATCATTTTTAAAATATTCTATAGAAGCGATATGGAACAATTTTGATGAATTAAATTCGTTGTTATCTAATAATATAACAATGATTTTTGTGTAGTACCTTTTTAGACGAAATTTAATTACAATCAACTCTACTAACAGTGCGATCTTCACAAACTTTGTTAGTGTCACTATTCATAGAGAACTTTGCAAATATTCCGATCCTAATCGAGAGTGAAAATAAACAAAGAAGAAGAAGAAGAAGAAGAAGAAAGAGAAAAAGAAGAATCCTTTTTCTGAGAAAAATGCTATCAATTTGCAAAATTCGGGGCCACTGAAATTGCGGCACTATTGATATAGTCCACTGTATTGATAATTCGTACAAAGGAAGTTGTGCTTTCAAATTGTCTTTGCAAATTCGAAAAAAAGATTACAAAAAAGTTCCAAAAGTGTTGTAAATTGGAACTAAAGAAATAATAAAATAATAAACATGTATATAAAATCAGTAGGCCTGCAATCGAGGGTCTTTCAGCCTTTAGTAGGCCTTGCCAGAGCCTCTAAAAAGCCTCTCTAGAGCCTCTAGGGAGCATCTCGAGAGCCTTCTTAGAATCTGTCCGTACCACGGACGGACGGACGCCATAATGAAACTATAAGAGTCTCGGCTCCGAAACCCTAAAAAGAATAACTGAAAAGATTGGAAAAAAATTATTTTCTCATTTCTTTTTCCAGATCGTGATTATTCTCACTTTTTCTCTACATATTTAAATCTCTATACTAATAAAAACGCGCTTATTAGCGAGAGATCATCGCCACGAATAGACACGAGCAAACACATCCGGTTGGTTTTGAATTATTAGAAGGGTTGAAAACTGCAATGGAAAATGAAGTATGCACGATCCATTATTTTGGCAGAAGCGATGAGGGAAATTGTTTTGATGTACCGAGCTGTGTAATGTGTGGATGTGTGTACGAGCAGAGGGATGAATGGCGAGACGGGAGTGAATATATTCGAAAAACGTGTTTTTCAACAGTGGCAATAAGACCCATTGAAGAAGACTCGCCATTGTATCCGAAAATACCTGTCCCGTTGAACCGAACATCCTGAATTTTGAATCAAGTGAATGGACTCGCGGCTCGTATTAGGAAGCGACAAGGGCAGAAAGGAAGAAGGCATCGGAACGGAACCGGCATCTTCTTTTTGAAAATATGAATCCGTAATGACTGTTCGATTCGGTTTGCTTAATCTCCTTATATAGTTCATTTTACGCAACGCCCTTATTCTATTCCAGTTTTTCCATTCATAAACGAGTCAATGTTCTTTTTATTCTTCAGTCATCGGCTACTCAAACTCTCTTTAAGATGTGGGTACCTTTCATTATTATGTATATGAATTTTTTTTATAATGTCTTTAACATGAATATTTGTATTTTATTTATTTGTTTATTTTTCTTTTATTTTTTCTTTTATTTTTTCTTTTTTTTCTTTTATTTTTTCTTTTATTTCTTATTTGTTTATTTCTTTGTTTATTTTTTGTTTATTTTCATTTTACTAATTCGCTTATTTTTATTTTATTATTATATATTATTATTATATTATTTTATTTATTTGCTACTTATATTTATTTACATTTTTTCTTTTAATTCATTTTTTTATTTACATTTTTTTATTTATTTTATTTTATTGGTTATTTATTTATATTATTATTTATTTATATTTATTATTGTTCATTTTTTTTATTTTCATTTTATTCATTCATTTATTTTTATTTTATTTATTTACTTATATTCATTTAGTTTATTTACATTTTTTCTTTTATTCTTTTAATTTCTTTTTATTCTTTTAATTCATTTTTTTATTTACATTTTTTTATTTATTTTATTTTATTGTTTATTTATTTATATTATTATTTATTTATATTTATTATTCTTTATTTGTTATTGTTTATTTTTTTGTTTATTTTCATTTTATTCATTCGTTTATTTTTAGTTTATTTATTTACTTATATTCATTTAATTTATTTACATCTTTTTTCTTTTATTCTTTATTCTTTTAATTTTTTTTATTCTTTTAATTTCTTTTTATTCTTTTAATTTTTTTTTATTCTTTTAATTTTTTTTATTTATTTTATTTCATTTTATTCATTCGTTTATTTTTCTTTTATTTATTTACTTATATTCATTTAATTTATTTACATTTTTTTTCTTTTAATTCATTTTTTATTTACTAACTTATTTTATTTATAACTTATTTTCGTTTTTCAATTTTTTATTTCATTTATTTTGTATTTTATCTTGAAATACGTATTGTTGATTTACTGCTACTGTTTATATCACTAGTAATGACTTACTTTTTGCATGTCCATAAATTGTTAATTAAGTTTACTAGTTCTTTTATTATAATTTATTAATAGTAGTTAGTTACTAGTTTTTTGGTTATTGTAATTTGTTCTTGTGACTATTTTATTGGTTAAATTTATTAATAGTAGTTGGTTCTTTTACTAGTTTTTCTTTGGTGAAACTTGTTGTTAATAGTTGATTCTTTTATTAGTTTTTCTTTGGTGAAATTTGTTGTTAGTAGTTGGTTGTTTTTACTAATTTTTTGCTTAAATGTACTAGTAGTAAATTTTAATTTATTAATATAATTTTAATATTACGTTGTTTATTACATATTCATTTTTAATATTATGTTGTTTATTACATATTCATTTTTAATATTATGTTGTTCATTACATATTCATTTTTAATATTATGTTGTTTATTACATATTCATTTTTAATATTATGTTGTTTATTACATATTCATTCATTTTTATATTTAATCTGAAACAGAAAAATGATATTAGAGAAAAATTCACCGGGATGGGGAATCAAACTCGCGTCGCCAGCATTCACAGCAATCCATCTAATCCCCGAGGCCATCGAAGCAGATAGAAGTCATTTTAGTTTTACGACTTTTAACTCAAAACGAGAGTAATTTATTGAATCAATTTTTGTGTCCTAAATTAAGCAAATCTTGTATTTGAATCAAACAAATTACTTCTTCAACTACACTGAGAGAAAAGAATTCCTGAAACAAGAATAAAAATATACTTACAACTTATTCTTCAAGAATACATATTCTAGGTCCGAATCTAAGAATAAAGTAGATTAGATCCAATGCATTTTTGCATTGAACCAAGAAAACTTTTTTCTCAGTGTAGTGAAGTAAAAGATTCTGATGTATTTATATCAAATAAACAATTATTTGAATCAAGCAAAGAAATTATTTAATTCAATTACGTTTTTTCAAACAAACATTTTTGTTCAATTTAAAAAAAAAATTTCTCTGTGTTGAAATAATTTTACTAAAATGTTTGTTGTAATTACTCTAAATTTTTTAATCATTAATGAATTCTTTAATGAATTCTTTAATGAATTCTTATATTATTTTTCCACACTAGTAAAAAATACAAAAAATCTGTAACACTGCCATAGAAAAACCAGACTTTTCAGTTTATTGTCAATTGCAGTTTATTTATTTATACAAGGAAAATAACGATATTGGTAACTCGTTTTGGATTATAAAGAAAAGTGGAGTTTTGAAAAGCAAGCGATGAAAAGGCCTGGATGGAAAAAAGAGGTTAAAGCTTTTATTGTCAACTTCCGGACAGTTTGTATGGGGTTTTAGCATCAATTAAAGCAAGCAGGTATTCGAGGAGAAGTATATCAATTGTAAAGTCTGGTACACTCGAGAAGCGGGAGGAGTAGCCATAGCCAGTAAGCTAGAAAACGTTCCGCCTAGTGGTGATGTCGATGATCTTGATGGTAAAAGGAGCCGACGTCCTTCCTAAGGACTTTGCCTCGTCCGAGATTAAAGTTTCGCCGGCAAGGGCAACAATAACAGCACCAACAACAACAAGGATCGGCACGACAATGGAACCGGTAGCCGAGATTATGACCAATAAATTGGCCTACGCTTCATTTCACTAATTCCCATAATAATCTAATAGATTACGATTATCTTTTTAGTGCGGTTCGTTTACGTCCCACGGCTCCTTCCACGCTCACATTTCTTCTCTATAAAGTTGTGAATGAATTTTTCGAAACGCTGGACTCAACACTATATTACTTTTGACGAGTTTATAAAAGAAAATTGTCGTATTGTAATGAGGCTTGGATTTAATAAAATTGGAAATTTAAATAGAAATTGGAAGGGATAGAAAGAAATAGGTATAAATCAATTTGTATGGTGCTTTTATGTTTATGTAGTTTTATATGTATTTTTTTATTACTGCAGAGTTCAATTGTCTATTAAAAGTCATGCAATAACTTTGCCTGTTGGTTCTTCTTTAAGTCACCTACTAATTTATTTTTAAGTTACCTTTTGACTCTTCTTTGAAGCACTTATTGATTCTTCCTTAAGTGACCTACTGATTCTTCTTTAAATCACCTAATGATTCTTCTTCAAACCACCTATTAATTCTTCTTTAAGTCTCCTATTGATTCTTCTTTAAGCTGATTATACTTATTCTTTAAACTACTAATTATTCTTCAAGTCACACAGTGATTCTTCTTTGAGTCACCTCCTTATTCTTCTTCGAACCACCTATTGATTCTTCTTAATGTCACCTATTGATTCTTCTTTAAACCACCTCTTGATTCTTCTTTCAGTCACCTACTGATTCTTCTTTAAACCACCTATTAATTCTTCTTTAAACCACCTATTAATTCTTCTTTAAATCTCCTATTGATTCTTTTTTAAGCTGATTATTCTTATTCTTTAAACTACTGATTATTCTTCAAGTCATCTATTGATTCTTCTTTGAGTCACCTTCTTATTCTTCTTCGGACCACCTATTGATTCTTCTTTAAACCATCTACTGATTCTTAAGACACCTCTTAATTTTTCTTTAAGACACCTATTGATTCTTCTTTAAACCATCTATTGATTCTTTTGTAGGGCACCTATTGATTCTTCTTTTAAACCATCTATTGATTCCTAAATCACCTGTTAATTCTTCTTTAAGTCTCCTATTTATTCTTCTTTAAACCACCTATTGATTCTTTTTTAAAAAACCTATTGATTCTTCTTTAGGTCACATATTGATTCTTTTCTTAAACCATCTATTGATTCTTAAGACACCTCTTAATTTTTCTTTGAAGCACCTATTGATTCTTTTTTAGGTCACCTATTGATTCTTCTTTAAACCATCTATTGATTCTTAAGACACCTCTTACTTTTTCCTTGAAGCATCTATTGATTGTTCTTTAAACCACCTATTGATTCTTTTTTAGGTCACCTATTGATTCTTCTTTTAAACCATCTATTGATTCTTAAATCACTTGTTAATTCTTCTTTAAGTCTTCTATTGATTCTTCTTTAAGCAACCTACTGATTATTCTTCAAGTCACCTATTAATTGTTCTTTAAGTCACCTAGTGATTCTTCTTCGAACCACCTATTAATTCTTCTTTAAGTCACCTATTGATTCTTTATTAAACCATCTATTGATTCTTAAGACACATCTTAATTTTTCCTTGAAGCATACATTGATTTTTCTTTAAACCACCTATTGATTTTTTTTAGGTTACCTATTGATTCTTCTTTTAAACCATCTATTGATTCTTAAATCACCTGTTAATTCTTCTTTAAGCCACCTATTGATTCTTCTTTGAGTCATCTCTTTATTGTTCTTTAAACCACCTTTTGAGGATCCAGACAAAGTTTTCGGGGGAGGCGATATATGAGAGTGAGAGAGATAGCAATATATTGTTATCTCTCTCACTCTCACACAAATTCAAGATTCTCGAGGGGGGGAGCGAGGTCCGACTGGTCCCCACGTAGATCCGCCACTGATCGATTCTTCTTTAAACCATATCTATTGATTCTTAAGACATCTCTTAATTTTTCTTTGAACCACTTATTAATCGTTCTTTAAATCACCTACTGATTCTTCTTCGAATCATCTATTGATTCTTCTTTAAACCACCTTTTTATTCTTCTTTAAGTCACCTATTGATTTTTCTTTAAACCACATATTGATTCTTCTTTAAGTCACCTATTGATTCTTTTTTCAGTAATCTTTTGATTATTTTTTAAAGCAAATTTTGATTCTTCTCGAAGTCACCTACTGATTATTCTTTAAGTCACCTATTGATTCGTATTTTTGCCTACTTATTATCTAAATTACTACAAGTACAAATGACCTTTTAATTCTTCTGTAATTTTCATTAATTTTTCATAAAATTACCTACTAATTCTCGTACTAATTCGCTTTTTAATTTACCTTCTCTTATAATTTACATATTACGTATTTTTCTTGAAATTGAATATTAATTCTTCTTAAAATTGAATATTATTTCCTCTTGAAATTTACTATTAATTTTTCATGAAATTTTAATTACCTTGACGTTACAACATAATTGGAGTTTAAATAATTGCTGGTTATTTATTTATTAATACGCGATAAAATGTCCAATTCAAGTTTCAAATCTTTATCGAACAAACGATATATATCGAAATAGAACGTATAAAATCGGGGGAATCCCGCAATTCTTTCGAATCTTCTTTTGAATAAAATTTAATCTAAAAATGGTAATAAGAAGAAAAAGATTGTGAAATTTATTGTAAATAAACTAACGTGAAGAAAATTCAAACAAATAAATGAAAATTCACATAAAATGAATTAAAATTCATACAAAAATTATGAAAAAACACAAAAACGTAATGAAAATTTACGTCAATGAATATATTAATTAATTAAATCGAAAGTATTATGTTACCGATTGAACATTGTTATTATTACTTATTATTATTATTATTATTATTATTATTGTTATTATTATTGTTATTATTGTTATTATTATTATTATTATTATTATTGTTATTATTATTGTTATTATTGTTATTATTATTATTATTATCATTGTTATTATTAATATAATAAAAATTAGCGCCATCTGGAAAAAACCGAAAAGTGAAGTCACATATTGAAATGAGAGAATAATAAGTCGACTTTCAGTAAATAGGAATAATAATGTGTGCAGGAAACTTGGGCACGTGTATTAATAATGATGGATGATGGTTGCGAATGTCTCTTATCCGGTTTATAGGGAACGTCGGCAACTCGTACACGTCACTCGCAGGCACCACTAAATACCGATCGACGGTCTTTGCACGATTCACCCCTTCAATCTCCTTTGCCCCGCTTGAGCTCCGTTTGCCCCTATTAAATTAAATTGGACCCTAAATTTGGCGTTCTACTTCACAACAAAAAGATTCGCATTTTAGCTTCAGCGTTCCCGCGCCGATTTATTGTTGTCGATCGACTCTCAGCGCTTACATTTAAACGGGACAGCATATCCTTTTAATTACCTCTTCCAATTGTTGCCTCGAGAGCCAACCTATAAACCCAACTCGTTCCATTTCCAGTCTTTCCTAAAAGAAGAGCCCTTCTCCATTTAAAAGTCTTTTTCAACTTTGACTTTCTGTCATCGCTCATTCAATATCTACGGAAAACTTCAGATTTTACTCTTCAGGAATCAAAGTGATTATTGTACTGTTCTTTTTCTTCAGTGGCTTCGATAAATCTTTTTTCTTCAGTTTTCAGAGAGCGCTGTTCCGAAAGATTTTTTTACTTTTCCTTTTTTACTTTTTTTGGTTGTGTTATTCATTGTCTTTTTCTTCGCTTTCTAGTTATTTTTCGCCATTTTCGTTTTTTCTTTTTATTCACTTCCTTTTGCTTCCCCATAGGGAAGCATTGTTTATTCTTCATCTTATTCTTTATCTTATTCTTCGTCTTCTTCTTTTTCTTTCTTCGCCTTCTTTTTTGCTTTTTCTTCATTTTTCGCGTTCATGTTTGCTTTCGTCTTTGCTTTTTTATTTTTCACCGCTTTTTTTTAATCTTCGCCTTCGTCATCGCTTTTTTATTTTTCTTCGCTTTCTTTTTAATCTTCGCCTTCGTCTTCGTTTTTTTATTTTTCTTCGCTTTCTTTTTAATTTTCGCCTTCGTTATCGTTTTTTTATTTTTCCTCGCTTTCTTTTTAAACTTCGCCTTCGTCTTCGCTTTTTTTTTAATCCTTGCCTTCGTCTTCATTTTTTTATTTTTCTTCGCTTTTCTTTTTAATCTTCGTCTTCGTCTTCGTTTTATTTTTCATCGCTTTCTTTTTAATCTTCGCCTTCGTTTTATTATTTTTTTTCGCTTTCTTTTTAATCTTCGCCTTCGTTATCGTTTTTTTTATTTTTTCTCGCTTTCTTTTTAATCTACGCCTTCGTCTTCATTTTTTTATTTTTCTTCGCTTTCTTTTTAATTTTCGCCTTCGACATCGTTTTTTTATTTTTCTTCGCTTTCTTTTTAATCTTCGCCTTCGTCTTCGCTTTTTTTTTAATATTTGCCTTCGTCTTCATTTTTTTATTTTTCTTCGCATTCTTTTTAATCTTCGTCTTCGTCTTCGTTTTATTTTTCTTCGCTTTCTTTTTAATCTTCGCCTTCGTCTTCGTTTTTTTATTTTTCTTCGCTTTCTATTTAATCTTCGCCTTTGTCTTCGTTTTCTTTTTAAACGTCGACTTCGCTTTTTGTTTAATCTTCGCTTTCGTCTTCGTTTTCTTATTTTTCTTCGCTTTCTTTTTAATCTTCGTCTTCGTCATCGTTTTTTTATTTTTCTTCGCTTTCTTTTTAATCTTCGCCTTCGACTTCGTTTTTTTATTTTTCTTCGCCTTCGTCATCGTTTTTTTATTTTTCTTTGCTTTCTTTTTAAACTTTTTCGCCTTCGTCTTCGTTTTTTTATTTTTCTTTGCTTTCTTTTTAAACTTTGTCTTCGTCTTCGCTATTCTTTTAATTTACGCCTTCACCTTCGTTTTTTTTATATTTCTTCGCTTTTTTTTTAATTTTCGCCTTCGTCTTCGTTTTTTTATTTTTCACGCTTTCTTTTTAATCTTCGCCTTTGTCTTCGTTTTCTTTTTAAACATCGACTTCGCTTTTTTTTAATCTTCGCTTTCGTCTTCGTTTTCTTATTTTTCATCGCTTTCTTTTTAATCTTCGCCTTCGTTTTCTTATTTTTCTTCGCTTTCTTTTTAATCTACGCCTTCGTCATCGTTTTTTATTTTTCCTCGCTTTCTTTTTAATCTTCGCCTTCGTCTTCGTTTTTTTATTTTTCTTCGCCTTCGTCATCGTTTTTTTATTTTTCTTTGTTTTCTTTTTAAACTTTGCCTTCGTCTTCGTTTTTTTTATATTTCTTCGCTTTTTATTTAATTTTCGCCTTCGTCTTCATTTTTTTATTTTTCACGCTTTCTTTTTAATCTTCGCCTTTGTCTTCGTTTTCTTTTTAAACATCGACTTCGCATTCTTTTTAATCTTCGCCTTCGTCTTCGTTTTATTATTTTTCTTCGCTAAGTTTTTAATCTTCGCCTTCGACATCGTTTTTTTATTTTTCTTTGTTTTCTTTCTAAACTTTGCCTTCGTCTTCGTTTTTTTTATATTTCTTCGCTTTCTTTTTAATCTTCGCCTTTGTCTTTGCTTTCTTTTTAATCTTCGTCTTCGTCTTCGTTTTATTTTTTTTCGCTTTCTTTTTAATCTTCGTCTTCGTCTTCGTTTTATTTGCCTTCGCTTTCTTTTTAATCTTCGTCTTCGTTTTATTTTTCTTCGCTTTCTTTTTAATCTTCGCCTTTGTCTTCGCTTTCTTTTTAAACTTCGCCTTTGCTTTTTTTTTAATCTTCGCCTTCGTCTTCATTTTTTTATTTTTCTTCGCTTTCTTTTTAATCTTCGCCTTTGTCTTTGCTTTCTTTTTAAACTTCGCCTTCGTCTTCACTTTTTTTTTAATTTTCGCCTTCGTCTTCGTTTTTTTCATTTTTCCTCGCTTTCTTTTTAAACTTCGCCTTCGTCATCGTTTTTTTATTTTTCTTCGCTCTTTTTAATCTTTGCCTTCATCTTTATTTTTTTATTTTTCTTCGCTTTCTTTTTAATCTTCGCCTTCGTCTTGGCTTTTTTACTCTTCTTCACTTTCTTTTTAATCATCGTCTTCTTAATCTTCTTTTTCTTCTTCCGCCTTTGCTACTTTTTCTTTCTTCACTACTTTTTTTCTCCTTTCTCAACTTCTTCGCCACAAACATGACTGCGAATCATCCCTTCAAAATTCACATCTACGAAAAAACCTATAATGAAAAGCTCCACTCTCGAAATATCAAAGATGACTAATACAGCGTAAAAGCGACTTTAAGCTATCCTCGAGGATTGTTTTTCATGAAATGGAAATGGAGAAGTATTCTGCGTTTGATTAGAACAAAAGGCAGTAAAGGTGTTGTCGATTGAGTGCACGTTTGTGGGCAAAAAGAAGAAAAAAGTGCATTCTCTTTCCGCTTGTGCGTGATGTAAATTTGTGTGCGTGTGTGTGAGAGAGTGTGTGTGGGTGGACAGGTTATCCCTGGAAGAGGGAGTGTAGCTGTGAAACGCTTAGCGAGATTGCAGGCGACAATACAACAATACAACGTGCGTGACACGCCCGATGGGGCTTTAAGGGTTGGGGGTTGGAGCAGACACTGAAATCTCGCCAATTCTAGGGGCGGTTTGCCACACCCCTGCGTCTGCTTTCATCTCGACTCGACTCTTGGTGCTCAGTTTTCACCCTGTTTCCCTGACGCTCTGAATTATTCCTTCCCAAATGGAACCAGGAAACCCTTGTTAACGAAGAACAACCATATCTCATGCATACAACGTCCAATTCTTTCCAGAAATTTTTATTCCGCCCGTTTTATCATGAAATCTGCGCAGGAAAACGCTCCTTCCAATTCATCACGAAAAGTAATATTTTCGTTAATAGACTTTTCTTCTCTTTTTTTTGTTTAGTTCTCTTCTTTTCAACGTTCGGAAACAAGAGAAGCGAAGAAGAAAAGAAAGAAGAAGATGCGAGAAAGAAGAAGAGAAGAGAAAGAAAAAGAGAATAGAAAGAGGAAGAGAATAGAAAGAAGAAGAGAATAGAAAGAAGAAAAGAATAGAAAAATGAAGAGAATAGAAAGAAGAAAAGAAGAGAAAGAAGAGAAAGAAGAGAAAGAAGAGATTAGGGAAAAAATTGAGTAAAAGGGAATTGAGAAGGCGAAGAGAAGAAGCAGAATAGGGAAGAAAAGAAATAAAGACGGAAGGATAAAAAAGGAAAGAAATATATTTGAGGAATAGATGGAGGAGTAAAATTGTTCGGGTTAGAGAGATACTGAGGAAATCGATGGAAGAATAAAAGCACCATCTCGAGAGGAGCTGCAAACACAAAAAAGCAGTCATGGTACCAAATGGCATTCGAACTTCTCCCCCATCCTTCGATATATATTGCGTGTATCCTTGCGCACATCTAGTTCAGATAAAATAGCCGACAATGGTGGTACATAATGCACGATAGGTGCACACACGGGCTCTTGAGTTTACATTGAAGATTTAGTATCTCTATCTTTTTTTGTGCCCCGCTAGGGTTCAAATGGACAATCAAAAATTCAGCCCCATGTGAGCATCAGCAATAAGGGAACTTGTACACCTATCCAAACCCATCATTCAGTTTACACTGTCTACATTATGCCCCGCTCTTGACATTTTTTTATTCCTCATCAGTTGCAGAGAAAAGACTCATTTTCGTACGATTCTTTTTCATTCTTAAAGGATCGTTCATTTTATTGTTAATCATTTTTTTTCTTCGTTTTCGACTGGTATTTATCTTATGTTATGTACTATGTTATGTAGTACATTATTTTTTATCTATTAGAGTAAATAAACGAATAATTATATAAATTATATTATTATTATTATTATTATTATTATTATTTCAATCAAATTATGCATTTATCAAGCCACAGGCTTCATGATGGGTATTTCCTTTAAATATTATTATTATTATTACTATTATTATTATTATTATTATTACTATTATTATTACTATTATTATTATTATTATTATTATTATTATTATTATTATTATTATTAATATTATACTATATAATAATCCTCTTTCTTTTATTCTGTTTGTCCACACCTGAAGTTTGTCGTTTTTACTTTTAAGTTAAACAGTTTTTCTTGAAAAGCTTTTTTGTATACTGTCGGGAAAAACTGTTTTTGCCTGTAAATGATTAAAAGGGAAGCATTAATTAAGTTAAAACTGTCGGCAAACATAACCTAATTTCAAATGCTCTTAAGGTCCCTTTCTTCAGATCGCGTCACACATATATTTTTTTTTAATATAAAATATGTAATAAATTCAAGTTAATTTTTACATTCTCATCAATAATGAGAGTGTATTTTATGTTAAGGAATGTAATAATTTCAAGATCGTTTTTTTTGTCCTTAAAGTAATATGTAAAAAAAAGTAAAAAAAATGTCTACAGTATCGTTTACAATTATTAGTTCACCAATATAGTAATTGAAAACGTAGGGAAAATTAAAAAGAGAAAAATTCGAGGAAGCGATTATTTTGATAGTATTACTATTATTATTATTAGTATAATTAATTAATTATTATATAGTATTATTTTGATGGTTTTGCAGAGCATGTGAAATAATCGACCCTACGCCAATGAGAAAAAATATCAAAAGCCAGCTTAAAGTGAATACTGTAGGCTTACATGTTACAAGCAACATACTTACATTTGTACCTGATGTTTGGCCACATATAAATCCACACATCCTGGCAGGGATTCTGGCGAATCTTCAATGACGATGATGAGGGGAGACGGCCTCACCAAACATGCAGTTCTAAACGTCTGTTCGAGTTTTATGCCAGAACTGTTTCACTGTCCCTCTATACATCCGATAAATAAACCCCCATCTCAAAAATCAACCAAACTATTTAATTAATACGTCCAAATTATTTGTCTCTTTGGGATCAATTTTCAGACAATCGAATTCTCTGTGCAATTTAATTGTATACATTTTAGTAATTTGTACATATGTAAATATTATTCAAATGTACATGTAAATTTTATTCATTTGTACACATAAATATTATTAATTTACAATCGAACGCTTTTGTTAATCATCCTTTTTTGTATACATTTATATGTTGAACTTTTTTGCTTAAGTAAAAGAGTTGAATTCCTCATATAGAGGAAGTATATTTACATTTTTGATATGAAGCCTGTATATAATTTGTATTCGGAAAAACATGAGTTTGTTATACAATTGTGTTCAAATACTTGAATAAGTGGATAAAAATGTAAAAAACAATAAGAATTTTTATATACTAGGGAGATTTATTTTTTGACGAGAATTGTGCACATCAAAAATTGATGTTGATTGAGTGCTCCTGCTCTTATTACACTTTTCCACTCAAACTCTATTAAGGTTCAGCCCATGGATTCTTCAATGGTTGTGTTCATTTATTACTAGATTGATCCACTGTTCAAGTTTAGGGTGTACAAAAAATTATTCAATCAAATTCTTCTGGCGATCAAAATTCCCATTTCCTTTCTGCATTAAATACCAGACATTAATTAACAATACGACTCGTTGTAATTATTATTATAATTAATCAACAATCCCAAATTGGTAATTTCAATACGAAATTTTGAATTATATTATAACGCTATAGAATTATACAATTGAGTGTACGGAAGTTTAACTGATGTAACTAGAACCACAACAAAATGAGCAGGAACAAAATTAAGACATTTTCCGTATACAATAATGCAAATTAACGTCACTTTTGACAGTCTTCAGGAGAGATATTTGAAGAGTTGTGTTTCTAATTTGTGAAGATCTATGAAGAGCGACAGAAGGATAGTCGGTTCGTTACATCAAGTAACCCTTTACAGGCTCCATTTCAGAAACTAGCGCGACTCGGTTCTCAAAGAGATTTACTCGCGCCAGTGCTATGAGGCGGCTTAAAGACTGCGCTAATCTCCCTAATGCTAGTAATCCTTTGGCTTCGACCACAAATGCACTTAGCTCGCATTGCAACCCTATTCGAATTTCGATCTTCTGACCCCGTTTACGTTTTACAGATTTCTATTCACCTAGTTCCCTAATTCAAAACGCATCCACACAAACAGTGCTCGCCCTTTCCAAACTGTCCACCTACACTCACAATAACTTAAGCTCTCTTCTGTCAAAGGAAAGCCTAATAAACGTAAACACCACTTCTTTTGTCGGCTCTCACAAAAACATGTTCAATCTCGCGTCTTTAACTTATATCCCTCATTTTCTTTTGTGTTAACATTATTCTCCGTTATCTTCTTTATCATTTAGAATTTATTGGTAATTCTTGGTGATTTTGTGCGGAGTAGCCTTTTGGCAACTCAAAAGCTTGACGGAATTACGCTGAAGTTTTGAAAATATTAATTTCTGACGATATTACATCCATTTTTGTAGATTAGTATTGAAAACCGAATTATTTGGAAATTGGAGATTTAAAATATTAATAAAGTGCTTAAAATCACATGAAGATGGTTAGGAGGTTTGGTAACTTTATTCAAAGGAGCTTTTTGGCAACTCAAAAGCTTGGTGTACTTTTAGAGAATAAATTTTAATTTTATTTAATTAAAATATTAATTTCCGATGATGTTATATTCATTTTTGAAAACTAGTATTGAAAGCCGAATCGTTTAGAAATCGGAGTTTTAAAATATTAACAAAGTGTTTAAAATAACATGAAGATGGTTAAGACTTTTGGTAACTTTATCCAAAAGAGCTTTTTAACAACTCAGAAGCTTGGTGTAATTTTAGAGACTTGTTGAAAATATTAATTTCTGACGATATTACATCCATTTTTGCAAACTAGTTTTGAAAGCCGAAAATGATTTAGAAATTGGAGTTTTAAAATATTATCAAAGTGCTTAAAATAACATGAAGATGGTTAGGACTTTTGACAGCTTTTTCCAAAGAAGCTTTTTGGCAACTCAAGAGCTTAGTGGAATTTTACAGACCTTTTGAAATTTTTAATTTCTGACGATATAACACCCATTTCTGTAAAATAGTATAGTGAAAGCCGAATCTATAGATAAAAACATGATTATCATAAAATTCCTTTTTGGTCTTCCTTATCACACGATAAAAATTAAATTAAATGATTGCATTGTGTTCGTCTAATTTTTATTTAATTTTTATTTAAAGTTCTTTTTTTTTGTTTTTGACAATAATTTATACAGTTGTTTGACAATAATTTATACAGTTATTTAACAATAATTTATACAGTTATTTGACAATAATTTATATAGTTATTTGACAATAATTTTCCCTATATTTATAATGCTAAGAATTCTTTTTATACAATGTTTATTGAGTACATTAAAATTCCTGGAGCAGTTCAGAAAACTTAAAAGTCATCGATCAAAGTTTCCTGAACTGGTATAGAAATTCTAATTGTTTATTTTCTAAATTGACAAATACTTTTTAATTAAATAAAAAATTTGTATGAATTGAAATAGTCATTGCTACAAGACACAACTATTAAAATTTGTTACACATAGTTTTATTAAAGAATTCCAATTATTATTCAGTGAATTATCACATAAGAAATTTACGTAAGAAATCCGAGCATAATAGATCCTCCTTGATTCATTTCATTAAATCCATGTCTTCTTTGTTTCATTTCATTTTTTACATTCTCTTCAATAATGAGAAAGTATTCAAAATGTTTCAGGCTTATGATTCCAATTTATTCATTTATCCTCGTTTGATTTCCTTCATACAGTTTTTTTTGTTTTATTTCCTTTATTTGTTCAATAAACATCATACCCGTATATTCTTCAATATCATGAAGTTGCATATCATTCAATATCATTCTTCTATGTATAGTAAAGACAAACATTTCTTCTGAAACTACTGGACCTTCTAAATAGTAAAATTATCGAGAATTTTGTAAAGCGTTTATTTGGTTTTTTATTTTAAGGGTGGTTTTTAAGTGTGGAAAATTGTCCTCGTTGAAAATTGAAGATCGTATGTATTTACGTAATGATGGATGGGCTGAAATCGAGTTTGGCTGGGTTTTACGCAAACATATGTCAATGTTTGCCTTCTGGCGCAACGCGCTTTACGCTCTTCTGATTACTTCATTCGGTAGGACCCTCCTTTCGTTCAAATGACCGCGAATTGACAACCCTATCACATCCCTCGATTCGCTTATCGCGTCGAGAGAAATCGAGTATGAAAGGGCAATTTGCATAACAACTTGTACACTATCACATTCAATTTTGCAATCCATACCGCTCTCTACAAACGCTCGCAAATTTATCATATTATATCAAAATGAATCGGCATTTTGCCTCAAACATGTTACCAAAATGTAGTACTAGCTCTTTTTTTCTGAATATTTCAAAAATTGTGTCAATTACAAATTTTATTACTAATTACTAATTACAAATTCAATTCTATTAATAAAGTTATGTAAACTCTCACTGATCGAAAATTTCATAAATCCAAACTCTCATAAATTAATTTCATAAATCCATTTCATATATCCATTTCATAAATCCATTTCATAAATCCAAACTCTCATAAATTCATTTCATAAATCCATTTCATATATCCATTTTGTAAATCCATTTCATAAATCCACTTCATAAATTTACTCTCATAAATCCAGCACATGAATTCAAGTTCTCATAAAACCAAATTTTCATTAACTCTTTAGTGATTGATAATTTGTGATATTTTTAATTGTATATACATTCGAATAATGCAACGAACTCTGGTTTTGAAATCTTTGATTATTTATTGCGATTCTTTTTTGTCGAAAATATAATAAATGTAAGGAAAAACAATAAAGAATAAAAGGATTATTAGTTTTCAGTTTGTTAAATTTACTTAGTTTTTAATTTAAATTTATTTAGTTCATTACATTCTTTTCTTTAAATTCACTAAGTAGTTGATTAACTTTACTAGTTTTTTGGTTAAGAATATTAAGTGTTTGGTTAACTGCGCCAAACTCTTTGGTTACATTTAATAAATTGTTTATTTCCATTTATTTTCAGGTCCTATTACTAGATTTAAATTGTACTTAATTTCCACTAATCTTACAAATTGAAATGAACTTCTGTTGGTCTACTAAAGTTCGATTCAACTAAATTTCAAACTTCTATTGGTCCAACTTGTGCTTAATTGAATTTAGGCTATCGTTGCTTTCGTTCAAATTAAACTGCTGCTAAATAATTAATTAACTTTTCAACAAAGATCTAGACTTTTAACAAAAGTAAGAAAATTTCAACAAAGATCTAGACTTTTAACAAAAGTAAGAAAATTTCAACAAAGATCTAAACTTTTAACAAAAGTAAGAAAATTTCAACAAAGGTAAGTAATTCTCAACAAAAGTAACTAAAGAAGTTGAATGAATTTAGCGATAAAGTAACTAAAATTGTTTAAAATGCACAAACGTAAGTAAACTTCAACAAAGTAAATTTCAACAAAAGTAAATTTCAACCATGTAAATGTCAACAAAAGTAAGTAATTTTCAACGAAAGGTAAAAATTGCATAAAATTAAGTTAATGTACAAAGTTAAGTAAATTTCACCAAGGATAAGTAAAATTGCATACAAGTAAATAAATAAACAAAGCTAAGTATAAACAACAAAAACAAATTTTACCAGAAACAAATATAAATGTTTGTCAAAAATGAGTGTAATATCACGAAAAGATACCATTTGTAATTTTATTTTAAAAAAAGTAAATTCTAGAATTAACAATTGTAATAACCGTGTTTTAAAAATTGTAATTTAATATTCTAAAAAGCGAAATTGTTTGATTTCCAATGGCATTTCTATTAAATGGAAGAGATTGAGAAGGCGAGGTGTGAATAGAGCGTTCTCAGTAATGAGGAGCTTTACTAGGATCAATCTAACCAAGCCCGTATTTCGTCCCCCCTAAAACCATCCTTCATCCATTTTCCGACCATCCCCTGGCTTTCTCTCATCTCTCACCCTCCGCCCAACTGAGTAACCACTCTGCACTTGGAGTTTGTTTCTGTCACAGTCTCCATTTTAACCTCTCTTATATACCAAAGAGAAGCTAGAGCTCCTCCTTACCTTTTCCTTCACCAAACGCTCACTTTTGAGAAGCCCAAAAGACTTACGACTTCCATCACAACGCAAGCGAAAAAGTGTGTCATTAAATAATGAAAATATTTCTACATTTTGACTTTAAAAAAAAAGAATTACAATCTACCGCTTCATTATTGACTAAGGGCGAAAAACAACACTTTATTGTTCAAGAGGTGTAAAGCACACTTTATTATTCTAGGGCGATAAAGTATAGTTTATTCTACAGGGTCGACAAAATACACTTTGTTGTGCAAGGCCGATAAACAACGTTTTATTGTTCAAGGACAATAAACGATGCTTTATTGTCCAAGGGCAAAAAACGACGCTTTATTGTCCATGGGTAAAAAACGATACTTTATTAACCAAGGGAAATAAACAACGCTTTATAATCCAAGGCCAAAAAACGGCGCTTTATAATCCAAGGACAAAAAACGACGCTTTATTGTTCAAGAACAATAAACGATGCTTTATTGTTCAAGGGCAAAAAACGACGCTTTATTGTCCATGGGTAAAAAACGGTACTTTATTAACCAAGGGAAATAAACGACGCTTTATAATCCAAGGGCAGAAAACGGCGCTTTATAATCCAAGGACAAAAAACGACGCTTTATTGTTCAAGGACAATAAACGATGCTTTATTGTTCAAGGGCAAAAAACCACGCTTTATTCTTCTAGGGCAATAAACGTTGCTTTATTGTTCAAGGGCAAAAAACAACGTTTTATTGTCTAACGGCGATAAATGACGCTTTATTGTCCTAGGACAAAAACAACGTTTTATTGTTCAAGGGTGATAAATTATGCTTTATTGTCCTAGGCAGAAAACAAAGCTTTATTGTCCAAGGGGCGATAAATGACGCTTTATTGTCCACGGGCAAAAAACAACGCTTTATAATCTAAGGGCAATAAACGTTGCTTTATTGTTCAAGGGCGATAAATGATGCTTTATTGTCCTAGGGCAAAAACAACGCTTTATTGTCCAAGGGCGATAAATGACGCTTTATTCTCCTAGGGCAGAAAAGAACGCTTTATTGTTGTTGGGCAAAAAACGACGTTTTATTGTCCAAGACCAATAAGAGACGTTTTTTTGTCCAAGGGCAATAAACGTCGCTTTATTGTCCATGGGTAAAACACGACGCTTTATAATCCAAGGGTAATGAATGACGCTTTATTGTCCAAGGGAGACAAAGTATACTTTATTCTCCAAAGGCTGCAAAGTACACTTTATTGTCCAAGTGCGAAAAAGTACACTTTATTGTCCAAGTGCGAAAAAGTACACTTTATTCTCCAAGGGCGACAAAATACACTTCATTTTTCCCAAGGACGATAAAGTCTATTTTATTCCCTAAGGAAATTTGGCTTTATGCCATAAAGCATACTTTATTGTGCAAAAGAGTTTTAGAACCTTATTTAGAGACATAATTTTCATAGACAGCTTGACAGCAGGTGATTTTTGATAATTGAGATTGAAATAACGAAAAAAAATGAAAATAAAAAGATGAGTACAGACAAAATGTCAAGCGAAAATAGAGGTCTCTGAAGAAAAGTGGATGAAGCGGTAGTTGACTTGAATGTGACGAGTGTCATGTGCGCTCGGCCGATCGTGACACTGTACAATGGCACGTTTGACGTACAAATAACGAGGTTTTAATAAAGTGCGTCCCGACAAAACATGCCGCTTCCCGTGTCGAATCCGTGTCGCGCTCTTCTCGGTACTTGACAGTGCTCGAGTGGACCAGGCAAAATTAAAACATCGGTACGAACATGATTCTTTCAGATGATGTAGAAGAGAGCCTACTAGCTTCAGTTCTAGAGCATCCGAGTGGGCGAAAAAGGGGAGTAGTTCCGGAGATCGGCACAGATCAAAGCCCCCGGGGGTGACCAACGAACGACCGACATCACTGCCTCCCTTTCGCATTCGCTTACACTCCAGCTCGCTCAAGTGGCATCAACTCGAATTGAGAAAGGAATAAAGAACCCGCGGCCTCATGCGTAAAACGATGCCACTGCAAACAATCCCGATTTGTTTAGGTATAACAATCTCTCTCTTTTTTTTACTCTCTCCCACCGACGCAACACTACTGCCCTTCCTCCTTCAATTTTCCTTTCTATCTGATCTCTCGTTTTTTTTCCTTCCTTCCTGCCTCCATGCCTGCCTGCTTCTCTACCTTCTTTTCGTATTCTATATTTATTGTTATTTCCTTCCACAATTTGACTGACCAACCGAACCAGTATTCAGATCTGATTCTTTCCTCGATACAATAAGAGCTACCTCCACTTAAGGATAATAAATTCTTCAATTACCCTCCTGCAATGAATACATTTTATTTTTTCATTTCTTACCAATTTTATGCCATTCAATTATTCTCGATATTTTTATCAAAATTACATTTTTTTCGATTTTATTTAATTATAGTAGTTTTGTGGCTTGAAATCACTTTTTTTGAATGCTAAGATGAAATCTTGAAAATATGTTCTTATCTTCTTGAAGAGAATAAAAAATCAATAAAATAGATAAAAAAACAAGTTGAAAATTATATTCATTTCATGAACATTTTGCTTTCTTATAAAAAAAACATTGAACTTTTTTCAAGAAGAGTTATAAAAAGTATTGAAACTTACTAAGAAATTTTTTTTTATAAACAATCAACCATTTCTAAACCTTTTTTTTAAAAAAAAATTGGCATAAATAAAAAATTGGCATTTACTTCATCAATTATAGGTAAAATATAGATTTTATATTCAATTGTCAATTCGTCTTGATGCATAGAATCCAAATTTTTCATTACTCACTTCAAATTTTAATTAGAAAAAAAAAATTATGCAAAAAACAGGATTTTTGAAAGAAAAAATGGTGTAAAAAAATTGGAATGAGAATTTTTGAAAATGCCTCCATAAAAATCTTGACATTCACGAGTATAAAAGCTACACCAAGTTTTATTAAAATCGGCCAAAGCCTTCTCGAGATATCCTGAAGAAAAAATATCGTAAAATGGGATTTTAAATGTCAAAAATGATAGAAAATTGTCATTTACTCAACCAATTTTTGGTCAAATATAGACTTTATATAGGTCAATCGATTTGTCTCGATGCAAGGAATACAATTTTATCAGTACTTATGTCAAATTTCAATTAGGGAAAAAATTTTATGCAAAAAACCTGATTTTTTAACGAAAAAATGATGTAAAAAAAATTCGAATGAGAATTTTTGAAAATCCCCCCATACAAATCTTGACAATCACAAGTATAAAAACTCCACCAAATTTTATTTAAATCGGTCAAAGCGTTCTCGAGATATCCTGGCGACGAAAAAGCATGACATACACACACACACACACACACACAAACATACATCCTGACATTTGCTTCAAACTTCGTATTTAAGCTTTTTGGATAAAAGTAACTCGATTTAGACTATTTTTGGAAAATCGAAAATCTTCACGATTACAAGGCTTCCTGTGAGGAAGCAAAAATAAATAAAAAATAAACTGTTCTTTCCCTAGATTCTCTATTCCCCAGATTCTGCAAGTGCACTCTGAAAGTGGATTTTATTTCCCTAGAGAAATAAAGTGTGTTTTGTATCTCTAGAAAAGTAAAATGATTTTTTTCCCCCGAGGATAAAAATATTGTTTATTTCTCTAGGACAATAAAATATAATTTGTTTTCCTAAAACAATAAAATATGGTTTGTTTATCCAGACAATAAAATTCAATTTATTCCCCTAGGACAATAAAATTTAATTAATTTTCTAGTGAAATAAAAAGCAATTGATTATTCTAGAGAAACAAGATAAACTTTTGTTTCCATAAGACAGTAAAGTGTAGGTATTCTGCATTCTCAGAACAATAAATTGTATTCTATTTCCCTAGGACAAAGACGAATATTATATTTCAGTAAAAACGTGTCCGGGTAATAATTCAATTTTTAATCTTTTTTCATAAAAGATGTAGTTTTTACAAGTTTTATTTTCCTAGGACGGAAACGTATACTTTATTTCCCTTAAGACAAAAACATATTTTTCACTTCCCTAAGACAGAGATAAATATTTTATTTCCCTAGGACGAAAACGTATACTTTATTTCCATAGGACGAAAACGTATACTTTATTTCCCTAGGTTAAAAACATATATTTTATTTCCTTAAGACAGAGACGTATATTTTATTTCCATAGGTTAAAAACATATATTTTATTTCCTTAAGACAGAGACGTATATTTTATTTCCATAGAACAATAAATTGTATTTTATTTCCCTAGGACAAAGATGTACATTTTATTTTCCTAGTACGAAAACGTATACTTTATTTCCCGAAGTCAAAAACATATTTTTTCATTTTCCTAAGACAGAGACAAATATTTTATTTCCCTAAGACAAAGACGTATATTTTATTTCCCTGTGACGAAAAAGTGAACTTTATTTCCCTAGAACAAAAATATATATTTTATTTCCCCAGGACGATAACGTATACTTAGTTTCCCTATAGGATAGAAACATGTTTTTATTTCCTTAGGGCAATAAAGTGTACAATGTTATATATAATGCTCTTTTTTATAACAATTTTTTTTAATACTGTAAGGCGTATGGTAAAAAAGTGTAAGTAAAAAAATTTATTTCCTGATAATAACAACAAAGTATGTACTTAATTCTTCGAGTTGCATTAATAAAAAGATAACATGCAGGAATCGTAATAATATTTTCCACACCCTATTTCTATCACCCCGAAATAAGAGATTTTCTAGATGAGTTATTAATTCAATACAATATCTATTACGTGACACAAGGTTCATTTCACTCTGAACAAAAAGAAAAGAGTGATGAAAAGGGAGAAATAAAAAGGAAAAAAAGATAGACAGAGAAAAAGAAAAATTTCTATCCGTTTCTTCTCATAAATTTTTATCTTTTCTTTTATCAAATGTCCTCCCACTATCATAATTCTCTGTAATAAGACAAATAATTGGACAGCTTCTGGAATCTTAATTAATTTCGAAATTGTGTTTTTTTGTTATTTGAATTGTAGAAAAAATGTATGCATAAATTCCTTTGAGATTTGTGGAGTCTCCCTTTTCATGATTTTCAGTCTCGTTCAACGAGCATCATTAAAATGGAATATCAAATGCGCCTTGAGTGCCATACAGCCAGAGCGATAAACAGATTACTCTCGGCGTAATCAGCCAATTACGACATCAGCAGTGTCGTTCATCCTTTTACGTATGACTTTTCAAGATGAGGGAATCGCAGAAAAAAGAAAGTGAAGAGAAAGATCGAGTCTCTCGTTATCACGTCTTAATCCGCAAAATCCTTTCAACTTTACTCGATGGTACATCTTTATCTCGCCAAAGAATATTTTTACGCATCACTCCCTCATTTCGCTTCAATTTACTTCCAACTCTAAATTTCATCCAGCAAGGATCTTTTTCATTGAAGCTTCCTGATTCATTGATTGATATGCAATTATAACTCGCTAGAAGAGAGAAATATAGTTTATGGAAATAAAACCCACTTTTTTGTTCTAAGGTAATAATTATCTAAGATAAATTTTACTTTATTGTCCAAGGTCAATAAACGTCGCTTTATTGTATTAGGGAGAAAAAAAAATTTTTCTCCCCAAGAGAAAGTTCTCCCCCAAGAAAGTCTACTTTCTAAAAGTCGCTTTATTGTACTAGAGAGAAAAAATACATTTTTCTTCCCAAGAGCGAGAAATTCTACTTTCTAAACATCGCTTTATTGTACTAGGGAGAAAAAATACATTTTTCTCCCCAAAAGCGAGAAATTCTACTTTATTGTCCAAGGGCGATAAATGGCGCTTTATTGTCCTAGGGAAAAAACGATATTTTATTGTTCTTGGGAAAGAAAACAACATTTTATGGTTCTAGGGACAAAAACTACATTTTAGTATACTAGTGAAAAAACTACATTTTATTGTCCTAGGGAAAAAACGATATTTTATTGTTCTTGGGAAAGAAAACAACATTTTATGGTGAAAAAACGATATTTTATTGTTCTTGGGAAAGAAAACAACATTTTATGGTTCTAGGGACAAAAACTACATTTTAGTATCCTAGTGAAAAAACTATACATTTTATTGTCCTAGGGAAAAACTACATTTTATTGTTCTAGGGGAAAATACTAAATTTTACTCTCCTAGGGAAATAAACTATATTTCATCATTGAAAACAATAGTGAAGAATAAAAGAAGAGATTTATTTAAATGAAATAAAAAAAAATAAAGCAAAATAAATTAAAAAAAATAAAGCAAAATAAATAAAGACAAATTGAATGTTTAAATAACGGACTAATTTTTGTTGTTAGAAGAAAGATAAAAAATATTAGAGTGAGTCATTAAGAAGAAGTAACTGTGCACCTGGTGTCAACTGAAAGGACCTAACAATTAGATGGCAGAGCCAGAGACCAGCTTTTCCATATTCATGGGAGATCAACGCACATTTAGTAGAGGGATGCTGGTGAGTTGATGTTAAGTTGATCAAAGAACCTCGACTGTGATCCAGAGGTCCTCACAGCCCCTACGAAACTTCGCTCTTACTACTCCAAACGGTTTTATCTTGTATAAACCAAGCCTTGCTTATACTTTTCAAATAATGACCCTGCTATATTGTATACCTTTGCATTTTTACATTTATGACTTCCCGCACTTTTCGACCTTTCAAAAACTCATAAATACACCAAGAAGAAGCAAACTTCTTCTAAAATACACTAATTGCTATCAAATAATCTTTATCATTTATTTATCTTCATCATTTATTTTATCACGAAATTTTAATTATTTCATCTTTTTATCATCTCTAATTTTTTGCCCTTTTTTGTTTCATTATTTTTATTCCTTTTTTTATTTTATTCCTTTTTATATTTTTTATCTTTATTTTATCTTTATTCTTTTTTGTTTTACTATTTAATCTTTATTCGTTTTTGTTCCATTCTTGTATATTTCTTCTTTTTGCTTCCTCATAGGGAAGCATTGTTTTTCATTCTTTTGTTCTTATGATTTTTTGTTACATTCTCTTATCTTTATTCTTTTTTGATTCAATTTTGTATCTTTTATTCGTTTTTCTTTTTTCGTCATTGCATACTTTTATTTTCTATCTTTTAATAATATTTTTTTTCGTCTTTTTATCTTTTAACTTCTGTGTTGCTTAATGGAACCGTGTGTAATAACAGCCCTTGAGTTTATATGCAATAAATATGTAAACGTACAAAATGCATATCTCAATTTCGAAACATCAGCACACTAATGAACGAAATTGTACACACAACATAGATAATTATTTTCCATTAAAAAAATGTTTAATGCATTTTTTTGCGAAAATTCCCTAGGACATTTTTACAGTGCATTTATCAAAAAGAGATAATTTCACAAATATGATCTATGAAGAAATTAATTTGATACCAAAGGTGCAACTTTTCCTTTTATCGAATATCAGCGACTTGATAAATGAAGTTTTAAAAAACGGGGCGCATGAAAATCCCCCACATTGAATTTGTTATAATTTCTGCAGTTTCGAACTGAATCAGCTAGAATTTCTATGTCATTGAATTTTATAAAGTAGAATTTATATTAAAATTAATTTTTGTATTTAAGCATTTTCATTCAGCAGAATTAGTATTTAAAGACATTTTTATTTAGTCGAACTTTTATATAACAGACTCTCTATTTTATTTAATTTTTATTTAATATAATTTCTATTTAACAGAATTTAAATTCTACAAAATTTCCATAAGAGAGAATTTTTAATAAATATAAATGTTACTTAATCTTATTTTTAATAAAGAGAATTAACAAAATTGACAAAAAATTAATTAATAAATTATAGGTATTAATTAATAACTATTTATATTTAAATTAACAAAATTAACTTAACAAAATTTTGATTTAATAGAATTTGAATTTAAAGGAATTTTTATTTAATACAACTTTTATTTAACTGAATTTTCACTTAAAAGAATTCAAATACAATCAAATTTTCAATTGACATCCTTTTCATTTAACAGAACTTTGAATAAATCGAATATTTAAATGCCAGAATTCTTGTTTCATCGAAACTTTATTTTTCACAATTTTCAAATGTACGAATTTTCATTTGATATAATTTCTAAAACTCCGAATTGTCCTTTGACCGAAATAATAAATGGCCGAACAAATATTCGACCGAAAAGTTTTAGCGGGAATTTCAAAATTAACCATTCACAATTTTTTTTTTACTATTTCTGATTGGCTAATTTTTAAATTCCCGCTAAAACTTTTCAGTCGGATATTTGTTCGGCCATTTATTATTTCGGTCAAAGGACAATTCGGAGCTTTAGAAATTATATCAAATGAAAATTCGTACATTTGAAAATTGTGAAAAATAAAGTTTCGATGAAACAAGAATTCTGGCATTTAAATATTCGATTTGTTCAAAGTTCTGTTAAATGAAAAGGATGTCAATTGAAAATTTGGTTGTATTCGAATTCTTTATATAGTGAAAATTCAGTTAAATAAAAGTTGTATTAAATGAAAATTCAGTTAAATAAAAGTTGTATTAAATACAAATTTCTTTAAATTCAAATTCTTTTAATTCAAATTCCTGTTATAAGTGCATATTCTCTTTATTGAAAATAAGATTAAAAAACATTTATATTTATTAGAAATTCTCTCGTATGAAAATTTTGTAGAATTTAAATTCTATTAAATAGAAATTATAATAAATAAAAATTAATAAAATAGAGAGTCCGTTATATAAAAGTTCGACTAAATAAAAATTTCTTTAAATAATAATTATGTAATATTACGTAATATTAAATAAGAATTTATTATTATTAAAATTACTATTTAAAATAATAGTACATTCTTAAATACAAAAATTAATTTTAATATAAATTCTACTTAATAAAATTCGATTACATAGAAATTCTAGCTGATCCAGTTCGAAACTGCAGAAATTGTAACAAATTGAATGTGGGGGATTTTCATGCGCCCCAAAAAAACAGCGAAAGAGTAAATAAAAATACGAAATAATGAGAAGAACTGACAATTTTTGTTGAAAGAATAAAGAATGGAGATGGAGTTTTTTTTGAAGCAGCATTCCGGTGAAGGTGAGATAAGTTTGTAAAGCGCTTTGGACCATTTAATTACGCCTTGAAAAGGTTGGTAGGATGGAAAGTCTGTAGGTGGGTGGCAGTCAAAGTCGAATACTATACTTACTTCCGGTCTTGTGGGACATGGCCGTTTCTCCTGGCGTCGACGTCGCTAGTGCAAACATGAATATGAAAGGTTGAGTTGCCCCTTTGGCAAAGAGTGGGACTCCTGTCTGTCCACCTTTCCACGTTTCCGCCTGTCTGTCTGACTGTGATAAAATTTGCTTTTCTCTCATGATGTCAAGAGATTACCGCTAGCCAGGAAAGCCGCGACGACCATCACGTAGATTGAAACCTCCCTTCCTATTTTCCACCCCTTTAACCATCCTTTACGCAAAAAAAATCCCCCATCCCCCTTCATTCGTTATCTCATCTAGGATTTAGCCCATTTCAATCCACTCCTCTTTCAAATTTTTCAATACAGAAAAATTTGCAAGATTTGATATTAAAAAGTCGAAATTTTTAAAATATTTACGATCATATTGGAAAAAATTAAAAGCTTTTTCGAAACGTATTATCAGCTAGGTGGAGCATGAAAACTGATAGGGAGAAAATGAGCTAAATAATAAAATAAGAATTAAAAAAAGCGAAAAATAATCAAATTAAGAATATAACAAAATGAGTCAAATAATGAAATTAAGAATAAAAAATGAGAAAAGTGATAACAGAAATTAGAAGAAAAATAATAGAATTATCGTGCAGATAATTTCCGAGGGTAATGTATGTTTGGAATGTTAATCTGTAATGCAGAAATTTCTTTTTCTTTTTGTAATATTAATCTTCAGTGGGTTCTTGATTTGAAAAACGGGCTCTCAAATCGACTGTGTTTACCGTTTGGTGTTTACATTGCAGGGAAGTGGAAACCAGAATAAAGTTTCGATTCCTTGCCATATCTCAGCATCTTCTCAAAGAATATTAAAATCTAATTCCCAAATGAAATGTTCACAATCTAAATATTTTATTAACACAAAAAATTGTAAATTTAAACTTTTTCAGAAGATATTCATAATTAAGGAAAATAATACTCATGAAAATGCGTTTCACTTCAGCACAAAATAATATGGTTTGGTTAATTTTGCCAGTTTCTGGAGTAAATTCTAAAATGTTTGTAGTATTCATTTTCATTTTTTCAGTTCAAGGGCGATAAACGACGCTTTATTGTCCTAGGGCAAAAACAACCATTTATTGTTCAAAGGTAATAAACGTTTCTTTATTGTTCAAGGTCGATAAATAATGCTTTATTGTCCTAGGGAAAAAACAACGCTTTATTTTCTAATAGCGATGAATGACGCTTTATTGTCCAAGGGCAAAAAACAACATTTTATTGTTCAAGGTCGAAAAATGATGCTTTATTCTCCTAGGACAGAAAACTACGCTTTATTTTCTAACGGCGATGAATGACGCTTTATTGTCCTAGGGCAAAAAACAACGTTTTATTGTTCGAGGTCGATAAATGATGCTTTATTCTCCTAGGGCAGAAAACAACGTTTTCTTGTCCTAGGGTAAAAACAACGTTTTCTTGTCCTAAGGCAAAAACAACGTTTTCTTGTTCAAGGGCGATAAACGAAGCTTTATTGTCCTAGGGCAAAAAACAACGCTTTATTGTTCAAGGGCAGCAAAGAACATTTTATTCACCAAGAGCGAGAAAATACACATTTTTTCCCAAGATTTATAAATCACGTTTTATTGCCCAAAGGAGATAAAATACAGTTTTTCCCCCAAGGTCGAAAAACTTAGTTTTCGACCTTATTTTCGGCACTATTTTTTGGCGCTTTTTTTCATTTTGAAGGTACGGAAAATAAAAAGAGATAGTTCCAAGTGAAAATGGTCCTTTTTTGATAAAAAAAAGCTTTTCATTTTAAAAAAATGAAAAGCTTCAGTAAAAGTGAGGCAGAATAGAATCCGGCTGAACATGAAATTGACGTAATTTCTTAGAGTTTTGAAAAGGTATATAAGAAAGAAATTAGAGATTAGGTGACGTTTGGAAAATGCGGGCAGAAAAGTCGGAAGCTGTCAGATTTCATTGATGCTAACATGCGAATTACATCACTTTTGCTAGACTTTAAACTAGCACCCTCATGTGCTTTTATAATAAAGACATCTGACGCGGTTCCTACCTGCCCCTTTCTGAAAGCGAATTTCTGTGTCAAAAGTACAAGTAGGTGAATTGAACAAGACGATTTTAGTAGAGTTGAAGTGGAAGTTCTTTGAGAAATGAATCGACCCATTGCAACACATTGGCCCTTGAATTATAGGATTATCATTATTACCAAAACTATCTCCCTACGAGCCACTATTTATGACGTCAGATGCCATTCAGAATTAAGAAGATTACTTCTCGAATTGCACGTAATCCAAGTCTGAACACATTGCCCAGTCCACAGATTCAGGCAATCGGGAAAAAGTCTTCTTTATTGGCAAATTATTATTATTGTCAAATCATTATTATTGTCAAATGATTCGAAATTATAAATTTTAGAAATATGTTTGTAAATTAGGAAAATTCTTTAATTTATTATTTTTCAATTTATATTCTATTCAAAAATTATAGTTTCAAGAAAGTATAGGTTTCATATTGAATATTTGTAATTATTTTGTGTATTTATAGATAAATATAAATATTTGGTTGTAATTAAAATATTTCTTCTTGTAATTAATAAATTTCTTTTTGCAAACAAAATTGTTCTTTTTGTGATTAAAAGCTTTCTTTTCGTGTATAAGTATTTATTTTTGTGTATAAGTATTTATTTTTGTAATTAAACATTTATTTTTGTGTATAATTATTTATTTTTGTAATTAAACATTTATTTTTGTAATTAAACACTTATTTTTGTAATTGTCCATTTTTTTGTAATTATACATTTCTTTTTGTAATTAAAAATTTATTTTTCTAATTAAACATTTTTTTGTAAATAAAATATTTCCTCTTGTAATTAGAACATTTATTTTTGTAAATAAAGTATTTATCTTGTAATAACAAACTTTATTTTTGTGACTAAAATACCAATTAATTTATGTTGAAAAATTTTTTAGACGTAATTGCAATTTACACGTTTTTTAAAAATCTAAAGAACAAAAAGAAAGATCTATGATTGTAGATTCCATGCCGCCATCTGTTGAAGGGTGTATCTACTAAATTTGAAACTCTCTTCAGTGGTAACTACCCTTAAGTGTAAGATAAAATGTACTTTCGTTCAAATTTCACAATTTACTTTTTTACCAAAACACTTCAAAAGTGAAACTACTCCAAGATAATTTAAAACAGAACTTTCTCTATGAGGAAGCAATACAAACAATAAAAATATTTTTTATGTTACATTTTATTATTACAATACTATTGCAAGTTTGTGCTGCTATCTGTACAAGGGTGCTTTTATTAATCTTGAAATCTTCTCGAGTGGTAACTACCTTTGAGGTAAGTTGGATTAAAAAAAACTATAAAAAATTTCAATTTCATTCATACATTTATTTATTTTTATTTTCTACGAATAATTACTATTTATGAAATAGTTTTTAAAATATTATATAATAGTAATATATTATTATATTAATAGATTGTAAAATATTTTTTCCTTTGTAGTGAGATGGCAGAAAACCATTTTATTTATTTACCGTTAGATAGTTCATCAGAAATCTAGATGCTTAAAATATCACACGTCGATAAAGAGGGAAATTTGCTATTTCATGGGACTTTTTAGCATCGGCTGAAAAAGTGATATCTGCAGTCGTACATTAAGCATTCTATAAAAATAAATATTTCCAGAATCATAAGAATTTATGTTTAACCTCCAGATTAATTATTTTTCTTATTTCCTTTATCAATAATAAGAACTGGATTTTTAGCTTCATTGATGATAAATAACATAAAATGATTTTGAAAAATTGACGTACATGATTGATTAGTGCTTTCATGTAATTTCATAATTTGGTGTATATTCATTTAATGCAATTTTCCACAATTTCATGTTCCAAAATTTCCAGAAAAATGATTTATTTTATTTTGTGTCACTATCATTTTGCTTCCTCATAGGGAAGCATTGTTTTCATTATATTTTACATGGTTTATTATTTATTTATTGCAGTAGAACCTCTCGTTTTGAATCTTGAGGTTCAGATCAAAAAGATTTCGAATATGGAGGTTCTACTGTACCATGTTTTTTTTACCTATTACATTCTCATCAATAATGAGAAAGTATTCAATTTGTTTTTTGTTCTATTTAATTATATCAATTATTATTATTTTATTCTTGCTCTTGTGCTCATTGAAATATTTATTTATTTATTTCAAACAGTGAACGGGCTTACAAGATTAAAAAGAACATTGAACACATACGACTTTTGTTATAATTATTGTTATTGTTATTTATTTTTTATCATTATTATTATCATTGTTATTACTATTATTATTATCATCATTATTGTTATTACTATTATTATTATTATTATCATTATTGTTATTACTATATTATTATTATCATTATTGTTATTACTATTATTATTATTATCATTATTGTTATTACTATTATTATTAATATCATTCCATTGTTATTATTATTATTGGTATATATATTGATATATATTAATATATATTATGTTGTGTCTTTCATTTATTTGATTTATTGCAAATTTATCAATTATAATTAATTGAATTAATCAATTTATTAATTGTATTAGTTTTTGCTTCCTCATAGGAAAGCATTGTTTTTATTTTACTTGTTACAGTTCATTTGTTTTAATTCTTATTTACATATATATAACATAATAACATACATAATAACATATTTTATTCAATATTTCGACAGGTTCGTTAATTTTCTGCTGGCAGAATATCCAAAGAAGTTGAAGAATGTTTTATGAACTACATTATAATTTTATTCACAATCTTAACGAAATTTCTTTTAAAGAAAATTAACTGCTTTTTAAATTCAACGAATACGATCGTAAATTTAAACGCTCAAGGGACGTAATTTTGCATAATGAAGTAGAGAAAATTATGTTGGCATAATTAATTAGTATTCGGTGCAAATTCATAATGTATTGAATTATGATAATTCAATTACAGACAGCATTTAGTCTTCAATTCACCTAAACACACAAAATAGTATGTAACAATTTTTATCATTGACCAAATCATTGTTATTCAAATACAAATAAAATACATTAACATTTTAATGAATTTAAAATGAAATAAATTAAAATCACAAATGAATTAAAACTAGAAATAAATTAAAACTAGAAATAAATTGAAACTAGAAATAAATTAAAACTAGAAATAAATTAAAACTAGAAATAAATTAATTAACTAAAAATAAATTAATTAACTAAAAATAAATTAAAACTAGAAATAAATTAAAACTAGAAATAAATTAAAACCAGAAACAAATAAAAATGATAAATAAACTAAAATCAGAAATTAATTAAAGTCAGAAATTAATTAAAATCAGAGATAAATTAAACTGAAAAAATAAATTTAAAACTAATTAAATTGGGACAAAAAGATTTAAAATTAGAAAAAAAATTCAAAAAGAAACAAATAAAATGGATGTACAGTTTTTAAATGATTGTTCAAATACAAATTTTCAATATTTTATTATTCTACAGATAGCGTATCGATGATTGAAAATTGACTATTGTTGATTGAAATTCGCAAAAAAGTGAACATTTTGTTGACTTGATTAACAAAGAGGAATTGTTCTGTGTATCGACAACGCAATAATTTGATCAAATCACATCGAAACGTTGACTTTTAGACAATTTTGTGATTCTCTGTCAAGGTTATTCAATCACTCGTAGAAAAAAACATTATCAGTACGTGAAAATTGACAGCCGAGATAAAAATGTACGCGTGAATCACCAACATGACTTCACTCCTTCACTCCTCCACCTTCACTCCAATCCAAATTATTTTCCTACAGTACAGAAAATAAAAATTTCTAACTTTTCCATTATTTTGTTATACATTTGTTATTATTGAAATTTATTATTATTATTATTATTATTATTATTATTATTATTATTATTATTATTATTATTACTAGTATTATTACTTTTACTAGTATTATTACTCTTACTAGTATCATTACTCTTACTATTATTATTATTTTTAAAATCGAAACTTATTATCACTGAAATTGATAATAAGGAAAATGATCTAAGGAAATTTTCTTTTCGCAAAATTTTTCTATGAATCTTTATTTTGATAAACGTGTGTGTAATTTCCAAGAGGGAATTTCCCTCAATCGTGAATTGCAAAAGTTTCTTCATTAGAGGCAAAAATAATTTTAAAATTAAGTTTCTGAAATAAACGTTATCTGGCTGCGTGCTTTATCTATTTATGAGAGTTGTGTATTTTCAAAAGTGTCATACATTCTAAAGCATTGCATTTCAGAGAGAAGTATTTATTATTTGTTGTTACTATTATCCAGACTTTCTGGTAAGTGGTTAGTTTTCTTGTGCTAACAATAATTATCCGCAAATGCATTTTCACCACAAAATAATTAATTAAAAACTCATTCGCAGTTGCAGTCTCCAATTAAAACAACTGTTTCTAGCTTTAATTTTCTTTTTCATCTGCAGAATAAAGCTATATTGGTATTTCTTTTCTACATGCAATTTTTAAATTACTTTCAATATAAGTATCTTCATTCCTTCAAGGCAATAATTTTCAACTTTTTTCAACTTTTATTTTTTTCTGTTTCATTTGTTTTAAAATATCGTTTTCTGATATTTCACTTTTGCTTTCATTTTACTGCTTTTCCACTTTGATTTATTTACTTTGATTTTCTGTTTGAACAACTTTTTTTCTTTAAACAGTTTTTAAACAACTTTTAAACAACTTTTAAATAACTTTTAAACAACTTTTAAGCAACTTTTAAACAACTTTTTTAAACAACTTTTAAGCAACTTTTAAACAACTTTTTTAAACAACTTTTTAAACAACTTTTAAACAACTTTTAAACAACTTTTTTAAACAATTTTGTTAAATAACTTCTTTTTGTGAACAATTTTTCTTTTGAACAATTTTTTGCTTTAAACAAACGTTTTTAAAACAACTTTCTTTTAATTTTGCTTATTATTTATCGCTTATTCAATATTTTGATTTTAAATAACTTACATTTTGAATAAATTTTGTCTTGTAAGTGACTTGTTTTATTTTGAAAAATTTTTCTGCTCCCGAGAATAATTAATTTCTTATCATATTTCGAGTCTTGGCAATCACGGATAATCCATTTTTTATCATGAATTTTTATCACATTTTTTATCTCGTATTGTTGTGATTCTGTTATCTCGAATTAGTGTCACTTTCGTATTGTTTTCTTAACAATTTCCTCATTGTTAGACAGAATGTCAAGATTTCTAAAGAAAACTTTGTTAATTACTTACCGAATTTTTTAACTGAATTTCGAATTAACTGTCAACTTGAAATTAACAGTGCATTTTAAATCAACATTAAAATTCTAATTAACCGTGAATTCTTAATGAATAGTAAATGATTAATTAACAGTGAATCCTTAATTAACAGTGAATCCTTAATTAACAGTAAATTTTTAAATTAACAGTAAATTTTTAAATTAACAGTGAATTTCAACGATTTATGAATTGCTTGCATTAATTTTACAATCGTTTCGTTCAATTTCGAAGCTTTTCGTAATTTTAGATTCTACTATTTCAAAGGTTTTTTTAAATTCAAATTCGAGAGAAAGTCTCTGAGAAATTGCAATCTGTCGTTTTCTTTTCTAAATTTTCTTAAATTTAAGCAATGCTTTATCAACTTCTGTAAATATTTCACAAAGAGTAAGTAGACTCACTATTTTCTGTTTGCAATTTGCTTTTATTTTCTTGCTATTTTATTCCTTTCCCCTTTTATGTATCCACATTTCGGGCTTGACATTCCAGGACATCGTTATTGGGTAATATTTCGTTCAGGAACTCATTCACTTTTTTCTTTTTAGCACTCAAACGCATATTTTTACAGTTAGAAAAGTAAAAACAACTCTATCATGCCTGACAATTAAGTTTTATTTCATATGCGATGATTTTTAATTCTTATCATCAAACTATTGATGTAAATAAAAACTTATGAGATAAATTGCAAATATAGTTCGTCAATTATACATTGAAAATAAAAATATTAAATAATGATTAGATAATTGATGCAGAATATTAAGAAGTAATTAACATTTAATACTAAATAGTGACGGTAAATAATTTAATGTTGCCAAAGTTTTAATAATTAGTATTTATAGTATAATCTGGATTTGGAATTGTGGAATTATTAATTATCAGAAAATGTAATATGTTTGATGTTTGTTTAATCGAACCAGCAAATTTACTTTTGATACTAAATTGTTAATTTAAATCATTTTAGATATTATGTTGTAAATTTCCAGAAGATGGAACTGAATCGACAGTATTCAAAGCAGAGCGAGGATTTAGAGGGAAATTCTGATTGGTCGATTTGGAAGATTTGTTTCACATTGACGAATTTTGTGAATCATGCTTTGATAGTATTTGTGACAGTTTACTTGGTTTACTTGAGTCGTGATTTTTCGAATAATACCAGTGTTCACGTACTTTTGACAACTATTGGAGTAAGTAGCTTATTTTAAACTATTTTCAATCCTCTTATATTTTCCATACAAATGTTCAATTCGCTATTATAGTAACTTTATTTTATGACTCGCTAATTTTAACACTTTTGTTTTATTTTTCAATAATTTTAACACTTTATTTTATTTTTCAATAATTTTAATACTATTTTATTTTTCAATAATTTTAACATTTTTTTTCTAATAATTTTAACACTTTATTTTATTTTTCTAGAATTCTTATTTCATTTCATTTCTCTACGATTTTTACTTAATTTTATTTCTCTACAATTTTAATTTCATTTTCTAAATATTTTCATCCACTTTTCCTATTCTTAAATTGTATTTTTAAAATTACATTGCCCTACTTCTTTCATTCCTTTTCTCTATATTTTAATTTCATTTTTTTCTATTGTTTTAATTTGCATTCGTTTATTATTTTAAGTTCACTTGTTTATCATTCTAATTGGTTTTGTTTATTATTTTAACTTCATTTTAAATGTTTCTTATTTCTTATTTTTTATTTCTTATTTCTTATTTTATTTATTATTTTATTTCTTATTTTATTTCTTATTTTATTGCTTATTTCTTATTTATTATTTATTACTGCAGCTTCGTATCAGTTTTCTGTTACCTGCACTTTATTCTATTTCCCTATAATTTTAACGCATCGTTTGATTTCCCTGAAATCTTAATCGCATTGTATTTTCCTTCAGGTACAAGAAATCTAATATTTCTATTTTTATTAAAAATTGTAAGGAAGCTTTGATCGGAAATGCTTGAAATTTTTTAATCGTTCCATTTGATTAAGTATGATAATAAGAATTGCACGAGCTATGCTATGAATTCAAAAAGAGAAAGAGAAGAATTCTCATTTCGTTCTTTTATTCGAGGAATGATTTTATAAAGTAGATCAATAGAGCCAATAAGTGAGCACTTTAAAGTGGATAGTTTTTATAGCGTGTCTCTCGAGTTTTATTAAAATATTCTCAAATAGATATAAAATCATTCGTTTCACTAAACATCAACGAGAAGACTTTATAAAATTAGCATTGAAATGTTTTAAAATAAAAAAAATAGATTAACATAAATAGATATAACCTTTTAACGCAAATATAACTCTCCACGCAAATATTACTTTTTAATGTCAGATATTACGTACTAAAAACGTAATTTTATTCTTTAAAATACAACTTTTTTCATTTAAATACAACTTTCTTCATTCAAATACAATTTTCTTCATTCAAATACAACTTTCTTTATTCAAATACAACTTTCTTCATTCAAACGCGACTTTCTTCATTTAAACACAACTCTTTCTTTTTTAATTTAGGTGTAAACATCCATTTTTTTAATTCATTACTTTCTCGTTTTTAGCCCAACTTACTTGATATGAAGAGAACTTTAACGAGTCAGTAGAAAAAGCAAGCATATACAGACAAAAGTACTAAAAGTTAAAAAACTGATAGTAAGAAACACGAACATAGAAAAAAGCATCAAGATTTAAAATCAGTAGAAAAAGCCAGTATAGTCAGACCAACGTTGTAAAAACAATAATAATTAGACAGTAGAAAAAACTAGCACAGTCAGACAAAGGTGGTATAATTTTAAAAAGCAGACAGTAGAAGAAGCAAGCTTAGTCAGAAAAACATGGTAATATTTCAAATAAGTAGAAAAAGCAAGCATAGTCAGACCAACTTAAAACAAAAGATTGATCATCAGACAGTAGATAAATCAAGTGCAGTCAGACTAAGGTTGTAAAATTTTTAAAAACAGAAAGTAGAAAAAGCGTCTATAATTAAACAGTGGCAACATTTAAAATCAGTAGAGAAATCAAGCATAGTCAGACCAACATAGTAAGATTCAAAATTAGTGGAAAAATCAAGCATAGCCAGACAAAAGTATAAGGTGTCTGATCATGCTCACTTTTTCTACTAATTTTGAATCTTCCTACTCTGGTCTGACTATACTTGATTTTTCTACTGATTTTAAATCTTACTACGTTAGTCTGTCTTTGCTGGCTTTTTCTACTGATTTTAAATATTGCCACTGTTTAATTATAGACGCTTTTTCTACTGATTTTAAATATTGCCATGTTTGTCTGGCTATGTCTGCTTTTTCTACTGATTTTAAATATTGCCATGTTTGTCTGACTATCTGTGATTTTTCTACTGATTTTAAATATTGTCATGATTTTCTGACTGTCTGATTTTTCTACTGATTTTAAATATTGACATATTTGTCTGACTATGTCTGATTTTTCTACTGCTTTAAAATATTGCCATGTTTGTCTGACTATGTCTGCTTTTTCTACTGATTTTAAATATTGCCATGTTTGTCTATGCTCGCTTTTTCTACAGTCTGTTTTTTTTTAAATTTTACCACCTTGGTCTGACTTTACTTGTTTTTTCTACTGTCTAGTTATTATTCTTAATGTTGGTCTGGATATACTGTGTTTTTCTACTGATTTGAAATCTTTCCGCGTTTGTCTGACTATGTTTGATTTTTCTACTGTCTTGTTTATAATGTCACTTACAGTATTTCTTTCTACATAAATACATGTTCCTTGACATAAATACATGTTTCTTGACATAAATACATCTTTCTGGACATAAAGACATCACTCTTGACATGAATACATCTTTCTTGATGTACATAACTTAAAAGTAAGAAAGCCAGTCTTTCAGCAGCCTAAATAATAAATATTACTTTCACATCTGGAAGTTTTTTAAAGCTAATGCCGGGTTATAAATAAATCCAGAAATTGAGAATTTTTGAATTTCATGTTGAGGATGTGAATAAAAGTTTCTTGAATTAAATATCATAGGATTTGTCATACTCTGCTTTATTTTCTTCCCTTGGAGATTTCTCTTTTATAAAAGTCTCATACTTTGTGAAAGTTGCTTTTTATTTGAATAAAATATCAATAACTGAAAGTAAGACACAAATCTGAAAATCAATTTTTACCGCTAACTTGTATAAATAAAATGCATGAGTTGTGTAAAGTTGTCAAGCAACTAATTCAATTTTGTCTCCTTTTAACGAAATCTTAATTAAACCCTGGCAATTCAAATTTACGGTTCGCTTAAAGAGAAATAACCGCTACGCTACACTATGTTGTGCACTATAATTTAATGTAATTTAATTAAAATGTAAATTCGCGTGAAAATTATCCTTTGTACTGTGCGAATAGTATAATTGATTGACTTAAGCCTTCTTTTTTCAATGCTAAAGCAGTTTTCAAGATATGACATTTATGGCATCTGTAAATGTGCACTTCATGTCATTTTATTCCATAAAATGCACTTCTAGTTGAATAATCCACAAAAGGAAACAACAAAAATAGAACCCGGAAGCAAATATAGTTATACGTTTATTCTAAAATAAAATAGTTTTTTGAAATTTGTAACTAATGGGGAAACTCGACGAGCACTTTTTGTGTATGTAAAACGTTTGTTGATATAATGATGTTGATAAAAAGTTCGTTGCAGAGAAGTTATAAATGTGCTCAAAAAGACTAAAGTTTTTTATTTTTTCATGTAGGCAATTTTTATTGCAAACATTTGTTAATGTATTCAAGGTTTGATGAAAACGAATTTTCTTTACAATAAAAGGTACATTTTTATAAAACCAATTTTTGATATGAACAATTTTTGATATACAAACTATTTTAGAGACAAACTATTTTTTATACAAACTACTTTTTATACAAACTACTTTTTATACAAACTAGTTTTTATACAAACTACTTTTTATACAAAATACTTTTTATACAAACTACTTTTTATACAAACTATTTTTTATACAAACTACTTTTTATACAAACTACTTTTTATACAAACTACTTTTTATACAAACCACTTTTTGTACAAACTACTTTTTATACAAACTACTTGTTATACAAACTACTTTTTATACAAACTACTTTTTATACAAACTACTTTTTATACAAACCACTTTTGATACAAACTATTTTGTATACAAATTATTTTTTTATACAAATTGTTTTTTATACAAACTATTTTTTGTACAAACTATTGTTTACACAAACTATTTTTTATGCAAAATATTTGTTATACAAACTAACATTAGTATTTTTAATATAAACCGGTTTCAGTATTAAAAATTTTAAAGAAACAAATGAACAAAAAATTTAATTAATTTAATTAATTTAATTAATTTTATCAAAATTATTGACAAAATTGGAAAATTGAAAAATAAATAAATAATAAACGGCATCAAAAACTGTATTCGAATAAAGTAATTTTTCAAATAAAATGTTTTAAAATAATTCTTGTATTTTTTTATAAGCAGTGGGTAGCAACTTCTGTTAATTAAACTCAAAAATCAATGCATGTGAAATTATACCTGCAATCGAAAAACAGGGAATGAAATGCGAAAATAAACAAAAATTTTAACTAAAAAACAAAGCAAATAATGATATTTAAATTTCTGAACGAATTCTCGTTCTGAACAATATTTTTTTATTTCCTCATTCAACAAAAATTTTAAATATTAAAACTCACATTTTTGAATCAATTTATTTGATGGTTTTTATAAACGACCGAAATTGCCATTTAACAAAAGTCATTTTTTATTGTTTGCTAAGTTAATCTCATTTATTCCGACACGGATATATTTTTCCATTTTATTATAATGAAGAAATAACCGAGTGATAAATTCATAATGTATATATTTATTTTTTAAGTTTTATTAAATTCTCTTTTTCTTTTAAAATTGAGTTAAAAGGTGTTGCGAAATTAAAGGATAATTTAAACCTTTGCCGAAGATTTATAAAAAAAAATGAGCACACTATTCGAGAGGTTCAATAACCATCAATTCAAAAAGAGTAAAATCTCAGGGATTTATAATAATCCATTTGGTTGCAGATTTGCACTCGAATCGATAATCCCAAACATTTACGGATTTAACAATTTAAAAAATAAATACACATATTGCAGTATACGTGAAAATTATTTAGCAATGTAAATCCAAATTATTTCGCAATGTAAATCCAAATTATTTAGCAATATAAATCAAAAGTATTTAAATAAATAAAAATTAATAAACAATGTATATAAATCAAAATTATTTATCAAAACAAATAAAACGATATAGCAAAATGAATAAAGTTGTTTATGAATGGAAATAAAATGATGGTTATAAATCATTCATCGTGCTTATATATAGAATGTAAATGAAATAATATTTTCCATCAATGTGTATTGCTTGTCTTCAATGTATACATTTGGGGATTTGGTAATTTAAAAGAAAAATTGAAAAATCGATGAGGATAGTCTTTTCGATTGACATAAGGTCACTGTATTGTTATTTACATAAGTTGACTCACTCACAGTTTAATGTAAACAAATTGCACAAGTCAACGTATGGAGAGTAGGAAATGGTAGCTCTGCGCAGTGTAATGTAAACAGCCACACTGCCAGAGGCTATCCTGGCAGAAATCGTAAGTCTACTTGCGAGCTATTTCCGTGCTACTGCTCCATAAACGTGCAAGATAAAGAAAATACTAAAAACAAAATGTTTAAAAGCCTTCCGGCTTTATAAAGACACTTTAATGAAAAGAATGATAAAACTCATCAGTCTTAACTGATTTATGGAAATACATAAAAATTTACTTTCTATTTCTTTACTCAATTTCATTTTATTCCTTTTGACTTCAATCTCTTATTTATTAGAACAATTTATTTATTATTGTTTTAATCATTATCATTTTATCTATTTAGGTACTATTTGTTTATTCTCTAATTGTTTAATATTTAATATTTGTTTATTCTCTAATTGTTTAATATTTAATATTTGTTTATTCTTTAATTGTTTAATATTTAATATTTGTTTATTATTTAATTGTTTAATATTTAATATTTGTTTATTCTTTAATTGTTTAATATTTAATATTTGTTTGATTAATTATCATTTAACAATTTTTTTTATTACTATATATGTGACACGATCTGAAGAAAGGGACCTTACAAGCATCTGAAATTAGGTTATGTTTGCTGACAATTTTGACTAAATTAATGCTTCCCTTTTAATTATTTGTAGACAAAAACAGTTTTTCTCGACATAATACAAAAAAAAGATATTCAAGAAAAATTGTTTTTGTCTGCAAATAGTTAAAAGGGAAGCATTAATTTAGTTAAAATTGTCAGCAAACATAACCTAATTTCAAATGCTTGTAAGGTCCTTTTCGTGTCACATATTTCTTAATGGTGGCTTTTGGTTACTTACTATTTTTTTTCATTACACGGAAAAATACTCGATTTGTGCTCACTGTGAGATGGCAAAAAATACTAAATTTTATTACACGCATAGCTGCTATTAAATATTTCAAAAAATTGTAAAGTACACTTAAAAACTCAAAAGTATTCTTAACGATTCTAAAGTATTGTTAAAGATTTCGAGGTATTCGCATAGAGATTCCAAAGCATTTTTAACGACTCTAATGTAATCTTAAAAATCCCACAGTATTTCTAAAGCTTCCAAAGTATTCCTAAAGATTCTAAACTATTCTAATAGATTTCAAACTATTTTTAGAGATTCCAAAGTATTCTTAACGA
>WNHD01001621.1:0-19310 GCA_011057455.1 Ganaspis sp. Gsp50 | reverse complement strand
ATGTCAAACATGCATTTTCCGCTGGGTTGATCAGAATCGTAATAGAAAGCGCATGCGCATTCAAATACATATTTAGTACGGTGAACAAAACACTTTAATTAAATCAACCAACATTTGTTAGAGGTAACAAAATTCCTCAACAAAATTAATTTGTTAACATTACATTGTCATTTTTCTCAGTGTAGATTATGTATTATGATTATATATTATGATTAAAATATTATAATGAAACTTTTCAAATTTTTCAAAAGTTCACTAGTTTCAAAACTGAATGATTATTATTCAGTTTTAAATTTCATTGAATTATGATTTGCTTTTTGGGTAGACATGAGTATAAGTGTATTGAACGTAGAACAATTCACGGCATTAATTACCGTTGATTGCAAATAGTTGAATATTCAATTTTCCAACGGCACTCGACTCTGCGTCATTAAATATGGGCCAGTGTCATTAAATCTGTTAGGAAAATCTGTTTATCATTGATTGTACCAGAATTAAATTAAAATCCAAATTAAATTTGATTTACAAACATTTTTACGTAATTCCAATTGCATTTGTTTCAATTACACGGCTCGATTGCAATTGCTTCGTTAAAATCATTCGTTAATCTTGACCTTTAATTATTTTTTGTATTTCATATTTTCGTATTTCATATTTTTGTATTAATACTTTTGTATTAAGGGCATGTCAAAGTTGTGAATTCGAATGTAAACAACCCCTTGTTGTTGTTTATGTTTTTGTTTACATTTAAAATATATAAGAAATAGACGCAGATAAAACAGGGAGGTCGGTATTTTTTCACTACGGCTAGAGGTGGCGCCATGATTTGCGTATCTCTGCGATCCCCACCGCTAATGCTTTTTGGAGATGCAGATTTGAAGTTTCATGTTCAACGCAGTTTCGCCCCACAAGGTACATGCACTCATGCAGTCCCGCGCTTGGACTTGTGTTTCTTGCGGAAGGGAAACGTTATGAATTCTATTTTCTCGGACATCATATAAGCAATTATAAGTGGTCGTTTTTCATGTGTAATGAAAAACAAAGCGCATAAATATATCAGTTATTGGTGGTCTTTCCTTCTAGTAAAAATAAGCTTTTTCTAATTGGTTATTTTTTTATGGTCACATAACCTCACCTGTCAAAATTTTTGGATTTGTTTTTAATTTGTGTGACTTTTTTTGATGATTATAAATAAAAAATTTCCATATAGACCAAATTTAGTCAACAGTTTTTATTTGTTTGTACAAATTACGGGAGAAAATTGCGTACAAACTTATGGAAAATTTTCCTTTATTTTTTTTGTCACATTTAAATGATACCAATATTAGTAAGATAACAGGGTTGCTACAGACCCTGGAAAACCAAAAATAAACCTGGAATTTTATTCCTTTTAATATCTTTTTAATTTTCTCTGTTACGAAATATTAATAAATCATTGCCATTCATTAGGTTTTATACTTCGTTAATATTTTTCTAAAAATTCATCTTCCTAAATTTAATTTATTGTCTGTTTTCTTCTTATGAGAAAAAAATCGATTTTATTGTGTGTAAAATTTTTGTAAAATTCGACCTGGAAATTTTTTAAAAATAGTACTGGAAAACCTGGAAAAGTCATGGAAATTTTAAATTTGACTTATGTAGCAACTCTGGATAAATATTATTTCCAGTTTTTCAATGAAAACATAATTTTTATAAATTGACTACGTATAGTGAAGAACATAACCTCACTTGTCAAACTATTTAAAAATGTTTCACGATTGCGTTTAGTGATTCTGAATGTATATTTTAGAAATAAAAAAAATGATATCAATGAATAAAAATTGTTAGTTTCACATCGTATTGTAAGGGAAATTATTTCGCTAAAATTTATTACCCAAATACAGTTGGAATTTTATTTTGTATTTTTAATGCGAATTTGTATTATTTCTAAATTATATAAAAATTTAAATGAAATGAATTGAGGGTTAGTAAATTGAGTTTTAAAGTATGAAATATACTTATAAGTAAATATCAAATTAAATAACCATTTTTATTTTTCTCGACAAAAATACCATTTACAAAATTTGTAAATTTCAAAATACATTTATCGTAAAATTATTTAATCACGTTTCTTTTATTAATTCTTTATTTTAAATACACATATACATGCATAATATAAAATGTAACGTGTAATTATAATGTGATAGAAACTTTTGTAAAAGATCACATATTACGATTTATTTTGCATTATTACATAAATGAACAATACTACTTGTTTGCACATGTATACATATATACATGTTGCTAAATATTCACTTTTGTAAAACAAATATTTCATAATTTTTGCTAAAATTTTTAAAATTTATGCAAATATGTGTGATTATATTTATATTGAATTTTTACCAAAAGTAACAATGCAAATTTTACAAACATTGAAATTAAAATATTTAAAATAATTTTTATAAATCTGGTTGAAACGTGCACGGGAAATATATATGACAACTCAGCAAAATTTCTGACATGCTTATCACATATTCACTGTTTTCATAAAGTTTTTTGGTTGCATTATAAAATACTCTTAGAGTTTTATAACAGTGTCAATAATAATTTAACTGTTACACACATGCTGCTGTATACAGTTCAACCGCGTGCACGTCGGTAATATAAGTCGGTAATATAATTTACTCATAATAATATAAATTACTACAATGAATATTTTAATTTCATTTAATTAAAATATTAATTACAAGTTTTATAAAAAGTAAAAAATTTTCAAGCATCAAGAACCAATTCTATAAAGTGTTCTCGCTTTCAACCATAAAAATATACACAAACTGTATATTAAATAAATTAAAATAAATTTTTCAAATTATGGTTGAAACGTGCACGGGAAATATGTGACAACTCAGAAAAATTTCTGACATGCTTATCACATATTCACTGTTTACATAAAATACTCTAGAGAATTATAACAGTGTCTATGATTTAACTGATACACACATGCTTATGTACAGTTTAACCACGTGCACGTAAGGACTGTAAGATAAACTACTTATAATAATAAAATTTACTAAACAATTGTGTTTTTGACATGCAAATAAATATTTTCATTTTATTTCTTTCAAAATGCTCATCAAGATACAATAAAAAAGCTACTTAATCAGTGTTTATATGTAATTTAAAAATATTCTACTTGACTGGCATGCTTTCATCTTTACATGTTTTTCAACTGCTGGGTGATGTGGAAAGCTTAATAAAGCTCGCATCGTGCCATTAGAAACCCTCTGGCCGGTTGCATCTCAATTATTAACATTTTTTAATTTTGAAAAAATTGTTTTTTCCAAAAATTTCTTGTATTTTTAAATAATAAATAATTATAAATATCTTATATTTTTAGCGCTTCAAAACCGCATCGATTGATCGTTTATTTCACCTTTTAGCTCAACTCTATCCAAAATTATTCAATTTTTAAACATTTTCAATTTTCAAAAAATCGTTTTTCCATATCTTTTTTGCATGTTTTAAATCATGTTTAAAAATGAATATTTATTCGTTTTTACACTTTGAAAGCAAATCGATTAATCGTTCTATTAACCTTTCAGCGCAATTTTATTTAAAATTATACAACTTAAAAACTTGAAATTTTTAAAAAGTCGTGTTTTCTTTACATACTTTACTCTCTACTTAACTTTTATTTATCTATCTATTAAATTACAAAACTTGATTACATACTTGAAGCAGATCCATTTTTTCATCTCTTTCTTTTTCAATAATGATCTTCACTTTCAAATCTTCAAATTTTCACTTTTCCTTCTTTCTCTGCAACTACACCAGTCGGTTCTTTATTTTCCACCTCTATTGTTTTCACTCCTTTTAATTTTTATTTCAGGTTGAAACTTTCATTCTTCGTTGTCCTAAGATGTTGGCTCTCATTCGCCTATAATTTGAAATAATTATAGTATATTATAATTATAATATAAAATTAATTTCTAAATAATGAAAAGACAGATTTATATGATTTTATTAATAACAGATTAATTTCATTGATAACCCTATTTGAATGATTGAAAAAAATTAAATAAAATTAGTAAATAAATATTCATTAGATTTAATGTAGACGCTAAAATTATCAAGAGTAAAGCAATCGCATCGGAACTTACTAATTAATTAATCTTCTGCTGCAACGTGATGATCTTCTCGAGACTTTTGTTCAAGGACTTGACAAGCTCGACACTTTTAACTTCAGCCTGAAATTTCCTGAAAACCTTCTTGGTAAAGAATTTGCTCACAAATATTTTTACTCCTACAAATAAATCCTCGCACTGTCTTGTGGTACGCATCTCACGGCTCTTCATCTCAAAGCATCTCCAAATACGCCACCTGACCAGCTCTAAACAAACTCTTAGTCTACCTGAACTTGAATTTGTCCCCGTCTTTAACATATGTGGCGAGAATTTAACAGAAAGTCTCTCTAAGATCATTTCCTAAGATTTTCTTGAACTTGCAGAGATGCCTGAATCTGTGGAAAAAGTCAAGAGTACGTTTCTTGACTGAGAAATCCAACAGCTGATATTCTGATTATCTTTAGTACTCCATAGGCTCGCAGTTGCTATTAAAAATTAAATTACAACTTTAGTGCTATTAACAATTGTTAATTTAGTTTTTCAAATAATAATTATACAATTGATTCATCTTCCGCTGAAGAATTGGATTCAACTCTTTAAATTTATTTGTCAAAAGCTAATAAATCAATGAAAATTATGTTTTATTTCATAAAAGTATTAAGGTTTAACAAATTTTTTTCTTTAATTGACGTTCACTTGAATTCAAAATACCGGAATCTTAATTTTTGCAAAAAGAACGCTTGTCTTAAAGAATTATAATTTAATATTTATATAATTAAAATGTTTGCTCTTTGAACCATTCAACGCTAAATTTAATAAACTTTCAAACGATCTTAGTTTTATAGCTCTAACTGCATTTTTGCAGAAATATTTGAATTTGAACTGAAGTAAGTATTTTGTATGAATCATTCGAAATGTACTGATACTTTCTGGCCCCAGTATAAAAATACTGAATTTGCAGTTTGTATCTCAACATTCAATTTTTTGTAATTATTCTTCAAATTTTAATTTTGTTTGTTTCTGTTTAAAAGAATTTGTCACTTTTTGTTTAAAACAATTAAAAGTTTTTTTTCTTTTTTAAAAAGCTTTAATATAATATTCTAACATAACCTATTTTCCAATATTTATCAGGATTTTTCCTTAAAACGATAGCGTTAAAAATTTAAATTTTCTTGTTATTAATTTAAATCATAAATGTTAAATGTAAAAAAACTTGACTAAAAATCGAATATAAAGAAAAGATGACAGAGAATATAAAATAGTTACCTATAACATCATATTTCCTGGTAAAATTTAAAATTATTATAAACTAAAAATTGCGCTTTTTCATTGAGAAAATATTTATTTATCGTAAGTCCTAAACTTATATATTACGTTTTTATAAATAATGTCAAAATTATGATTAAAAATATCAAAAACAATGAAAAGGTTAAATTGTCTTCATTATTTATTGTTAATATATACTCGTCAATTGACTCGTTTTTTAATGTATAATATTTGTCTACAAAGAACTATATTTAAAAAATTATTATTTTAAAATTTATATAAAACAATGAATTTTAAATTTTATAGATAAAGAAAGTCTTACTCTATTAATTCTTGATAAGATGTATACTTTATATTGGCTAATCGATTCATGTCAATGCAAGAACTCAATTTTTCCAGTAATTAAACAACACTTTTATCCGAAAATTGTTTAATAAAAAACCGCACTTTTCAAAAAAATATTTTAATTGAGTATTTTTGACAATTCTTGAGTCTCTTTCGGAAATTTTATAAGTGTAATAACAAATTTTTATTTACATCAATCAAAATGTTTTCAAGACAATTGAGTAACAAAAAAAGCGTTTATTTTCTTTAAAACAAAATTGTTATTATACACCTTTTTAGTTTCTATTCTGCTAAAAAATTATTTTACTTTTATTAAACAAATATTATTAAAAGAAGCACTGTTTGCAATAAAAGTTATTTAAATAATAAACATACCTATTGTATCAGATCCAAAAATGTTTGTTTTCAATGTATATGTATATAGTCACGTATAATAAAACATTTCATTCACAAACGTCGCACTGCATTTTTTGTAAATTTCGTTTCACCATTTCGACCTTTTTGCACTTATATAATGTAATACACTATTCTTTTTACATCAAAACTCGAACAATGAGCGCAAGTAAACATTGAGCAGACGACTTTTCAATTCTAGGTTCGGACCGGTAGCACGGCCCGTTCACAGTTCTACAACTTGCGGGTTACGCGGAGAACTGTGGATAGGCATGAAAAGCTTGTGTATTAGGCTGCAGTCCCGTGCAAGCAAAAAAACTGTGCCACATTTTGTCTGTGAATTTAAATGCACCAATAAAAAGGCAATAATCTTCACAAGATTATTCTCAGAAGACGCCGCGGTTATATACGTTTGTGCCTTAGTGCATAGCATTCGTTCTGGTAGTGAAGTTTACCGGCTTCCTTTTTTTGGAAAAAAGGTGGACACGTGTTGCTGATTTCTTCAAACGCAGTTTCTTCTCAGCTTCTTCTCTTCTTTTTGGGGTGATTATTTTGTAAGTATTTAATAATAATATATAAATTAAGAAGTGTCTATTGGTCCAGACAATCTTCACGAATAATTAATCACTTGTACAAAGTTTTCATCGACAAATATACATTATGCTTATAAACTTAGGGCTTTTAAATATTGCTTTACTGTTTTTACAAATCTTTTTTTATCTTTGTTGCTTTTTTTCTTTTCTTTTCTTCCATTTGCCTTCTTTTTCTTATAATCTTCTTAGCCTTTCTATCGCCTTATTTTCTTTCGACATCATTTTTTTCATTCTTTTTTGGATTTTTCTTTGTAACCTATACGTATTTAAATTTAAATGATTTTTCATTCTTGCTTCTTTAGTTCTTCAACTTTTTTTATTTGGAAACTTTCATTAATAAATTTCAATTACTTTCTACTTCTTTAATAAAGGGGTGGTAGCGATTCTACTGAAATAACATTTTCAACAAAAATACAAATACCACAAAATCAAATACGTTTAATTCTACAAAAGAAAACTAGGCTCAAAATATTTAAACAAGTTGTAATAATTCTACGCAAATAGACTACAAAAATTCTACACAGTACAAAGAACGAAAATACAGTAAAATTTAATTTATCAATTCAACGCACTTCAATAGAAAATCATAAAATTCTACACAATGTAATTCTACGTGAGAAAATATTGTAATTACCTTTTTTAATTAAATTTTAACTTTACGACGTTGAATTAAATACAAGGTAACTTTACACAAAGAAACATTTTTCCTTTAACTAAATATTTAAAAATTCCGCATATTCAAATTCTACATAATCAAATTCTCTGCATTTAGATTTATTATAATATTAATTTAAGAAGATTAAATTCTACACACACAAATTCTCAACATTTAATTCTTCACAGAAAAACTTTCTACATTAAAATTAAGCAAAAGTATGTTTAGTTTCTAAATTCTACGCGATGAAATATTACATCGTTTAATTCTATGCAAAAAAATAGTTTAAGTTATCTTTTTGACTCACATTCAATTCTACGCCGTTAAAACCCCAAAAAATTCTGCACAAATAAATACATTGAATTTAAATAAATTATTAAAAAATTAAAATCAAAACAATTCTACACTATTAAATTCCACACGATAAAATTGTTTTGATTTTAATTTTTAAAGAATTTATTTAAATTCAATGTAGAATTTTTGTCGTTTTAACGGCGTAGAATTAAATTTGAGTTAAAAATATTACTTTAAACTATTTTTTGTATACAATAATGTTATTTAATCGTGTAGAATTGAGAAACTAAATATCCTTTTGCTTAATTTTAATGTAGACAGTTATTTTGTGCAGAATTAAATATTGAGAGTAGAGATAAAATTTGTTAAAGGAAATATAAATAAATATAAATATAAAATGTTTTTTCGTTTAGAATTAAATTGTGTAGAAATTTATGACGTATGATTAAATAAATTAAATTTAGCTTTATTTTTCATATTTGTAAAGTGTTGAATTTGACAAACATATTTTTTTTCTCCGAAAATACCTTCCCTCCCCCTTTAATTAAAGTTTTTTTAATACACTATATTTCATTCATTTTTAATGTATTAATGTATTTTGTTATGTTTCAGCCACAGAAAAAAATGAGTCATCAAAAACAAATGATTACCAGGAGTGGCAGGAGTAAGTAAATATTTTCCACGCTGGAAAAAAATCAAAACTTTTTTAGAAAAATAAGAAAAACGATTTTTTTTAATTTACATTTTTCTCATTTAAATCGTATCTTTTTAATTTTATTTTAATTTTTGAAATTCAGACACTATTCAATACAACTTGAATGTCTAATACTTTTTATTGATCGATTCGTTGCTTAAGGTATTTCTTTGATGGATATTCCTTGCCAAAAATTAGTATGTAAATTAATAGCGATTATTAATTGGTATAATTTATTTCTTAATGAAATTTTTTAATGAAAATCTTTTAAAAATGAACAAAAGTTTTTAAATTTTTAACGTTTTTCAATGATAAGTTTTAACAACTCTGTCTTTTCTTAAAAACTTTGCCGATATTTAATTAACTATTAATAATAAATACTAAGTTAATTTAATTAAATCCATTTTTGGTAGGATGTTTTTCTCTCGATGCGGAGAATTTCCCACCTCTTCCGGAATTGAAATGCAAAAAGAGACGTGAAAGGAACTTGCAAGGATCCCAAAGTCAGTCTCTAAACCAACCGCCGCCAGCTGCCAATCTTCCACCGCCGCCAGCTACCAATCTTACACTGCCGCCAGCTGCCAATCTTCCACCGCCGCGAGCTACCAATCTTCCACCGCCGCCAGCTGCCAATCTTCCACCGCCGCCAGCTACCAATCTTCCACCACCGCCAGCTGCCAATCTTGCACCGCAACCAGCTGCTAATCTTCCACCTCCGCCACCTGCCAATCTTCCACCGCCGCCTGCTGCCAATCTTGTACCGCCGCCAGCTGCCAATGTTCCACCACCGCCAGCTGCCAATCTTGCACCGCAACCAGCTGCTAATTCTCCACTTCCAGTTGCCGCTCCTCCACCTGCAGTAGCTGCGCCTCTGCTTTCGGATCCCGTTCCTACGGTTGCAGTTGCTGCATCTCCAGCACCTGTTCCTGCTCCTTCTTATCCAACACCATCTCCAGTTCCACAATGCTCACCATATCCATTTCCGTCTCCAACTTCCTTTCCTTCATTTCCTCAATTTCCATTTCCTCCACCTTCATTTTCTCCACCTTCATTTCCTACACCTTCATTTCCTACACCTTCATTTCCTTCACCTTCATATCCTTCTTCATATCCTTCTTCATTTCATTATTATTCTCCCCATCAATACCCACAATATTCTCAAATGCCCAATTCCGTTTGCGGTGCATTCGCACCGAACTTTTACCCGCAAGTAGGAATTATGAACTACGAATTAGAGAGGCAAAAGTGGAATTTGGAGAAGGAATTAGAAAAAACTAAATTAAAAGACGAGCAGGAAAAGCAGAAAAAAGAGAAAAAGAATAAGGAGACCTTAAACGCAAGTTGTTTATTATGTTGTTAATTTATTATGAATTTTAAAGTTATTTATCTATTTAAAAAAAAATTGGATACTGTCAACGGCGATAATCATTTAAAAAATATACTAAAAGTTTTAATTTCTTGCTTGACCGAAATTCAAGATTTTGAAACAGAAATTTAAAAAGGTAAGAAAAAATTGTAATTTTTAATTTATGTTTTTTCAGGCACTCAAGAATATTTGCTACAAAACCTTGAGGACAATCAATGGGAGAAGAGGTCGTCGAGGTGGTCGTCGAGGTGGTCGAGGTGGTCGAGGTGGTAATCACAATAACTGGGCATGATATCCATGTACACTTACATCTACGGTTTTCATATAATATTTACGTATTGCATCCGGGGTAATTTAACAAAAACAAAAAAAAATGGAAACATTTTCTACTCTGTGCTTTACCGAAATTCATGATTTTGTGCAATTCTTTTTAAGACTATCAAAAGGTGTTGCGAACATCGTTCTAAAGGTTTTCTACAAGTTTTTTTGAATTCCAAAATTTTTTGTCTGAATTATGACTGTTGAAAATATGATGGTCCATTGCACAACGTTTATAGCAAAAACGTTCAAGAAAAAAATTTTGATTTCTGATTTTTCTTTCTCAATTTACAACATTTTAATTAAGTGGATGAATATAAAGTAGCTTTTAATGTAACAATATCAGGCAATTAATTGAAATTATATAAATTAAAAATAGAAAATAAGAAACAATGTTTTCCTGAATCGTTTTTGCTATAAACGTTGCGCACTTGACCTTCATTGAAAATTGATAATTTTGAAATATCATAACTTAAACAACAATTTTGTTTTTCATACAACTTACAGAGAATCTGTTAAAGGATGTCCACGAAACCTTTTCATAATTTATAAAAAATTGCACAAAATCATTAACTTTGACTAAGAAAAGATTGAAAAAATTACCAGTTTTCTTTAAAAAATTATCCCCGTTCGACGGTTTATCTACGAAATGTGAATCAAAATAATTATAATTGTGTACAATTATATAAATTAAAACGTTGACACAGGTTTGTTCACAACTTAATAATAATATTCTTTTAAAAAATAAATTTTATTTACGAAAAAGACTAAATTATCTGTCTGGAACCCTTTACTTTAGTATAGGTGTAACTCTCACTTGTCCTAAGTTTTTTTAATTTAATAAGCGCACTCGTTAGTAATTTGCTTATAAAGAGAAATAAAATACAATTTTATAAAAATTTGAAGTATTTAAAGTATAAATGTGTAAATTTAAAAAAAAAATGCAAACTGTAAAAAACATACTAAGAAATAAAATTGAAACAAAAGATTAATGTAAAATGAAAAAAGGGCTTGAGAAATATTAATAAAAAATAAATAAAATAAAAAGTTTTCTATAAAACAAAGAAATTAACTCAAAATCTAAACAAAAACTCAGCATTAAATATACAAAATTAGCAGAGAATGGAAAAGATAATTTAAAAATTAAGTAAACAAAATCAAAAATAATATATTATTTAATATATTTTATTTTAAACAATATATTTTATTTTAATATATTATAACTATTTGTTTTAGATTTTTGAAAATTTTTTTCTATTTTTTTCGATTTTCAAAATTCCAAAGAAAAATAGTAGCCATCGAGAACCCATGACCAGGCTGGCCTAAAATTTGTGGTATAAGTAGTAATTTACTGTAAAAATTTTTGTAGAAAATAAAAATATGCACTCACTTTAAAAACTGCAGTTTAAAGTTTAAAAATAAAAAATTACGTTTTAAAACACTTTACATAATTTTGTTGTTTTTTTTTGGAAAAAAAATGAAAAAACGAAAAATTTATATTTAGTAAGTTTTTCGATTTGAAGTTCTTTTTAAGAAGCTTGATAGAAAAATCTCAAAATTTAGGAGTTTTTCGATGAGTATGAAAAAATATCAAAAAATGACGGGAATAAACTTTTCCTTTATTTCAAACCGTCCGATTTGGAGTGGAATCCCCTATATATTCATGACCATCCAAAACAATAAAACATCTTACAATTAATATATGAGATCTGAGTTCATGAATTCATTTCGATTACTCTGATCTGGAGAAACCTTATGCTCGCTCTACTTTTCATTACTATTAAAATACAGAATTATTATTGTCCAACGGCAAATAGTTGTAGACCGTCTTTTTTTATTTCAAACATTATCAGAAATCGAAAAACATGATAAGCGATTTGTCAGACTGTTAAGCTTAGAATTAAACAGAGGCTTTTATTTTCTAAAAGCAAGAAAATCTCTCTTTGAAAACAAAATCTCTCTTCGAAAAAAAACCTCAAAATAAAGTTTAAAACTCGACCAACACCTATTTAATTAAAAAGAAAAGGTAATTGCCTAAAAATACACAAATCACTTTATCTCTAAATTTTTTAAACATTTCCAATAATTTTGTTTTTCCTGACATTTTCCTGCCGTCCATTGTCGTGTTTAAAAATTGTAAAAATTCACAAACGTAAAGAGAGGGACAATTTTTTCATTAACTAAAAAAAGAGGTGTTAACAAAACAAAACAAAAATCGTTAATTAAAAAGAAGGCCCATCAAAAGACTCATCAACTAGTAAAAGAACTCGAAGAAAAGTATTTGTGAAAAATACGCAATCCCGTGAGTTTTTTGTTGGTTTCTGTACGAAAAAAATGCTATTACTTTACGAGCCAGAAAAAATTATAAAAATTTGTTTAGTCCTTGAGTCGAGCATTGCTTTGTCCCGCTGACTTGAAATTCTGTGTTGAGATTCTTCTAGTAATTCGGAGTCTATTGAGCCAAAATTTTTGTATGTACTGTTGTGCTTCCAGGACTTGGTCGTCGCGACAGTTTCAAGTTTCTATTCCACGTATTTTACTAGATGCTCCAATTTGCAAACTTGATGCCAAGGAAATGCAGATATTGAAGGCGCATTTAAACCTTCTGTTGAACTTGTTCAAACGCGAAATCTATATTGGGCTAAATGAGACAGACTTTATTTCTCTCTCTTTTTCTTTAATGTAGTTTTTGCGGTTTGGACAAGTCGAACAGAAGGTGTAAATGCGGCTTGAGAGTATCCGTCAACGTCTCTTCATAGCCAGAAAAGCGAGCAACTTTAAGTATTGGCTGAGAATCACCATCAATGCTTCCGCGATGTTTACGTTTTGTTTTTTTCATCTGACATCCCACTTGAGCTTGCCATTTCCCTCTATTGACGTTGTCTCCTGTGACGAAAAAATTCAAGATACCTAATGGAAGAAAAGAAAAACTGTCAATTAATCGCTGTTCCATTATTGCTAAAAGCAAATTTTAATTTCGCTCTCAAATTGTCAATTCAAAGACAAAAAAAATAAGGACAAAAATAATGTTATTTTAATTTCACTATTAGTTCGCAATGTTTTATTTGTTTACGAAAAACTAAATACACATTTTTGTTTTATTTATTAAATTTCCTTGTATTTATTTATAAACTTTTCAAAAAGATGAGAAAAACAATAATCTGTAGAAATACGACACTCAAATACTTTGTGTAGGTACTTACCTAAAACTGAAAAAGAAGAATATTGTCTTGAAAACCTGCTAGCGAGTAACGTAAACATTATCATAGGTTATGTTGATTATACGTTTATACACCCGCCGACAAGCGGTATCGATATTTTCAAAATATCGAAAACGTTTGTCGATTATGCTTAAACCAGTAATACGTACGATACGTAATAAGTATCTGCATAACGCAAAGGCGGACTAATTTAAATGACAGAAAGAACGGAAAACATTTTAATTTGTGATAATTCCTTATATACATTTCAAGAAATATAGTTAATACATCATAATGAATTATCAAGAAATCGAAGACAAACAGCATTTTTCATTTCTGTTTAGCTATTTATATCAAAAAATGATTTTTCGTAAAATCAAATACGCAAAGCGACTTCAGCGCTTGCTGGTCAGCAGCGGCATTTAATACAATCATAGTTAGCACTGTGTTTACATTTTTATACATAAAGAAGTGAAGAGTTTAAAGAATAAGAAAATTAAAATTTGTTTGTAATATCAAACGTGTATTACATGTGATTGATAATTACGATGACTCTTGTATCTAAAAGTCACACTAGACACAGTGGTCGAGCTCAAACGTCTCGAAAATCTTTATCTCGGAAAAAGGGTGCTAAACGAAGGTACGTTTATAATATTTTTTAACGTTTTTATGTTTGTGTAATACCTGTATATAAAAAGTTATGATTGACATCTTTTACTAATTAGAACTAGAATTTCTTTCTAAATTTTGTTTTCTTTTGCCTCTACAAAACACTACCATTCTCAAGAATATTTTTTCAATAACAATGTCGTAATTTTGTCGACCTTGAGAGCGTTGACATTGCAGTCTTCGGATGCATTAGGTAATTAATTTTTAGAACATACAGTTTCAATATTGCTTAATTTTTAAAATGGTTATTGATGCGTCAGAGTTTCATACACAATTTTTTCTGCAAATGTGTTCTAGACTGTTGATGTTCCCTAGTGCGGTATAAGTTAGTTGAGTTTTTAGCGCACAGTAGTACAAAAATATATTTTGATTACAAAGAATTTCTACTTTGAATACATTTAAACTTGATCAAACTAATTTATAACTTTACTCATTTACAAAACAAAAAATAACCAAAACGTTCAAATATTATACGCTGTTATTATTTTTTTAATATTTATGCTTATATTTATTGTTAACCTTTGTTCACAACTCAAATTTAAAATGTAGACTATTGCTCTCTTTGAAAGCAAATACTTCATTCCCATTTTTCATGAAAAAAAAACAACTTTTATAGGGCAAATTTTTATCATTTTAATCATCAATTTAACACTAAAAATACTAATTTGACAGTTTATTTTTAAGTCGTATAATTTATTCATAATTAATATTTAAAAAAATTGTGCACACTTATCGTAACTTAGAAGCGGCACAATTTGTCTTACTTTTATCTCAAAAACTGTAACGTTTATCTTAATAAATTATTATTGAACGGTTAAAACATGACAGTACCTATTTCGAAACAGTTTTCTTATTTTTTTTTTAAATGACGAACCAAATTTTTAAATATGTTTTTTTGCTTCCTTTAAAAAAATGAATTTTGTACTTGGACCCCACCCTTCAAATTTAAACAACATTAATTTTAATCATAAATTATGTTAAATACTTACTACATTGTAGTAAGTAAATTTTTGTTATTTATTAAAAATTCCACAAAAACATTCATAAAATTAGTAAAATATATATAATTTAATGCGTTTTTTTATAATTTTACATTCTACAATAAGAACAATATTTTGTTGTTTTAAACATTCATACAATTTTAAATTATCATTCATATAATTAAAAAAAATATATGTCTAATTTAAAAATGTTATTAGTTTAAATGATTTATGATTGATTCTACCATAAAATATGGTTAAAACTGGTGAAGTTTGTTTGTCACAAACTAAATATATTTTTAAATTGAATATGATTTACAAACTGAAATATGTTTGACTGTATGATTGTAAGGACAGCAATCTAGATGGTACAGAGTATCATCAGATTGTACTGACATCAATCTGGATTGTACAGACAACAATCTAGATTGTACGGAGTAACATCTCTGATAGTACCTGGTACCATCAAAATCTAACCATCAAAATTCTACAATCCATTTCTCTCAGTGCAGTGTATTTCTTGGATCATGTAAGAAATAGTTTACAAAATTATAAATAATCGATTGGATCTCTTTCTTTAGCTATTTCTAAAGAGAAGCAGATTCGTTCCATTAATTAAATATTATTATAATTTTTCTCGATTTTTTGTAATTTTACCAAAAAAAGTTTCCCTCCTTTAAAGCACACGTAAAACTTCAGCGAGCTGAAGCTAGCCACCCGCCAGCCATCAGAAGAATCCATGGGCGTCGCCGCATGGCGCGATAGCAGTGGGCCCACCCGTCCATTCCCACTGCTCGCCGCGCCGTTAAAACAAACAAAACTAAAATCATTCTTTCCTATCAATTTTTATTTTAATTTTAAATACCCAGCAGCTGCCCCACCCGCCCGTAATCAGAAGATGGATTTTTGAATGTTTAGTTTTTCTGATGGCTAATTACAAAGTCAATTGTCGCTTTAAAAATAATTTAAACCCACTGAAATGTTGCTAGGATATTCTTATTTCATATTCAGGATGATTTGAATGTTTATTTTAATTTTAAATACCTAGCTGTCCCACCCGCCCGTCATCAGAAGATGGATTCTTTTGAAGCTTTTATATTAAGCATTTATTTCTTAGTCAAATTTTGTTTGTAACGTTTTAGTCTTAATATTTATTTTTCCGTTTTGTTTTTTGTTTTCTTATGGAGAAACCATTGCAATCATGGCAACTTTCGATTTTCGAGAAATAGCTGTCCAAATCAACTCATTTTCATCTACAAGGCATATGTCAGGGTGAAAGGGACCTTCACTTTAAAAATTTTTTTTTGAGTGTTTGATGTCAATTGACAGTTTTTGAGTTGCTCTTCCAGATACAAAAATAAAAAAAAATTATGTCAATTATTTTTTGTGTTAATCATGGCCAAACACGGCGCTACTAATCAAGCGCCCACTTACAAATTTTACTTTAAACGTCAGTCCCGTAAAATAAAAATTTGGTAATCTAAATTTTATCAATAGAATTATTACTTTTTGAGTTGCTTTATTATTTCCGAAAAGGAAAATTTGATTTCATCAAATACTTCTTATTTTATAATACTTTAAACATGGGGATTTTAAACCAACCGCTTCTCGCCTTCTCTTTGCATGCGTATCCTGTGAAATTCGTTTCTGGAAGTTAAGGTCCCTTTCACCGTGGCGCGTCACATGTGAAGTTTAAAGAGAATGTCCAGATGTGTGTGTGTGTGTTGTCTTTTTTTTGTCAACTCTCTATCTCTAGAATGTTTTGACCGATCTAAATAAAATTTGGTAGGGTTATTAGTTATTACACTCAGAAATATCTAGTAATGGAAATAGAATTTTAGAAAAATACTCATTCAAAAATTTGTGGTAACTTTTTTTGTTTTTTTTAAAAATACGGTTTTGGGAGTAATTTTTTTTCCTAATAAAACTGTTAATTAATGATGAATGAAAAAATCTTATACTTTGTATCAAAACGAATCGATTGACCTATTTGAAGTCTAAATTATTTCAAAAATTGAAAGAGTAAATTACAATTTTGCATTATTCTTGACATTAAAATTCTATTTTATGATATATGTAACTTGTAAAATTATAATTTTTTAATAGCAGTGCCTTTTGAAAACAAATTCTGCTTTAAAAAACGAATAGATTGAACTTATTACAATTGAATATTTTGGTCGATAAAAATTAAATATTTTACTAAGAATTAATAAAGTAAATAACAATTTTCTATTACAAGCGCTGTCATCAAGCCGCAAGCAGCTGATTTATTTTACCGTTTCTGTGTTCTACGTTTCATTCAATGGCTTGACATAATTAACTTTTACGCTCTTTTTGGCTTTTTTTAAAAACCCTATTTTTTAAAACAAAATTAAAAGATTTAAGTCTAAAGCATGTATGTTATATTTTTTAAATTTAAGTAATTGAATTAATAGTTTAAAAACATATTTTAATTGGAGAAAAAATTAGATTATATTTGGTAACTTTTCTTATTTAAATTCCCGTAGAGGGGGGGGGAGGTGTTATGGTCCAAAAATTTTTTTTCTTTGTTTTTTTGCATCTTCTTGTAGTAACACATTTCAAAAATATTCCAGAAGAGTTTCAAGACATTTGCAGGAAATATGCAAGTTAAATAAATGGAATATTTTGTCCATTTGGTTTCCTCACAGAATGCATTGTAATCGTGAAAATTGTCGATTTTCCAAAAATAGTTTAGATCGAGTTATTTTCATTTAAAAAGCTTAAATTCGAAGTTTGAAGTAAATGTCTAGATGTGTGTGTGTATATGTCTGTGTATGTATGTATGTCGCGCTTTTTTGTCGCCAGGATATCTTGAGAACGCTTTGATCGATTTTAATAAAATTTGGTGTAGTTTTTATATTATACTCGTGAATGTCAAGATTTGTATGCAGGGATTTCCAGAAATTCTCATTCAAATTTTTTTACACCATTTTTTCTTTAAAAAAATCTGGTTTTTTGCATAAAACTTTCTTCGTAATAAAAATTTTAAGTACCTAAGTAATAAAAAAATTGGATTCCTGGTATGGAGACGAATTAATAGACCTATGTAAAGTCTGTATTTTACCAGGAATTGGTTGAGTAAATCACAATAATATCATTTTTGACTTTAAAATTCCCATTCTATGATATTTTTTTATGATTCTATGATTATTAAGTAATTTTCAAGAAATTTGGTGGGGTTTTTATACTCATGAAGATCAAAATTTGGGCAGGAAGATTTTTAGAAATTCTATTCCAAATTTTTTTGAAACTATTTTTTCTTAAAAAAATTCAGTTTCTTGCATTAAATGTTTTCTTCTATAGAATTTTAAGTTTTACTTTTTGTAGTAATTGTTTTTTTGCTTTTGAGGAAGCAAAATGTTTATGAAATAAACATAATTTTCCACTTGTTTTCTATGTTTAACTTTAAGGGGACGCCTAAGTCGAAAAATCAGAAAAAAATCAAGTTTTTTTTTATTTGATTATCTCAAAATAGACTCAATTAGTAATAAATTAAGACTATGCAGAACATTTTCTAGTGGGTGGAAGTGAATTAAAAAAATTGTTCAGTTGAACACTTTTTTAATCCATACGCCCAAAATAAGCTTTGTATTTTAATAGTTCAGACTATACAAAAAATTTTCTCAAATTTAAAAATTTAACCCATGTTTATGTTTTTGGGATGATTCTATAATATTTTATACCGTTTTGAGTTGCAAAAAATCCAATATGGCGGCTGTTTCAAAAAATTATCAAAAATGAAAAAGTTATTTTAAATCAATGTTTATTTTTATTAAAGACGTTTTATGGGCATGCAATGAAGTAGCAAAGAATGGTTTAAACTTATCAAACTTTAAACATATGCATAAGTTGACATGATTTGTCATAATTCAAAATGGCGGATCCAAGATGGCAGACAAATATTAGAATTTTTTTAGGAAATATATAAAACTTAGTATATAGGCGTTTTTGGGGCCACTGATTTCGAATCTTTACTAAAAATTTAAAATGGTGGATCCAAAATGTCGGATAAAATTAATTTCCAGCAAAATTGATAAAACTTATTATATTGGAGTTATTGAGGTCGCTGATTTCGAATCTTAACATAATATTTTAAAATTTATAAATGTGAATTCAATATGGCGGAAAGAAATTAGTTTTTAGCAAAATTTATTATACTCAGTATATAGGCATTTTTTATCTTGATGATTTTTACTTTTTACACAATTTCATGAAAATACGATTTATTTTTAAAAAACTTGCCCTCTATATTAAAATCACCATTTTGATTTAAACATTTATGAACGAATTCATAATAAGCTAACCCGAAAACCTCCATAAAATTATTGCAATATTTTATTTTTGTCCGCCATATTGGATCCGCCATTTTGATTTTTGAAACATCACGTAAAGATTCAAAATCAACGACTTAAA
>WNHD01001620.1:0-32201 GCA_011057455.1 Ganaspis sp. Gsp50 | reverse complement strand
AATTGTCTAGTAACAAAATGTTAAAGCATACCTTGCCAGGACTGTACAGTCGGGGACAATAATGCCTTCCAAAAGGTTACTAGACAAATTCCTACTTTGAGTGTTCTTTTCTATGTTGCTTTATTTCATTCCTAAAAATTTCTCATAGGCATAGAATGAAACAACCTAGAAGGCGGCACGCAAAGTAGGAATTTGTCTAGTAACCTTTTGGAAGGCATTATTGTCCCCGACTGTACATACATTCAATTTCCCATCACTGGTCGTCATCAGCAGTCGCCATCAGGCCTGGTCGCCATGCATAATGATGCATGCATTAGAAGAAGACAAAGAATTAAAATGAAAAAGTATAAATTACAATTTTTCTATTGCTTAACGAAAAACGGACGTCAAACGTCACACATACCTTGTGTGCAGGGATGCAAACTGCTCATTTTGTCACTTCTGGAAAAATGCATATTCTATATAATATAAGAGAAACAAGCAGAGAATAATCATGTCAACATGGACGTCGATCCATCATAGAGAAACCAATACCTGAAATCTTTTACTTTCTCATCCCTGCTAGCACGTGAAGGTAATTGTGACCTCATTATTTCATTGTGTTTAGGCCTAAACAGCCTGACAAATCAGCTGATTTCTCTCATCCAATCACCTTCGACTAGACTGAGACTTCTTCTTTCTCTCTCACCAACACAAGTTTTGTGTTTTTTTCTGTGAAAATTAAAATCTTTTGGGCTGGCCAACTGATTTTAGAAACATCAGAACCAAATACACATTAATGTTTATTCCTTTGCCTCGAAAGTGTTTAATTTTTAGATAAAATCCTAAAAACTCGACTATGAATTTTAAGTTGGCAGCACTTGTGACTGTCAGTTTGTAGAAGTTCAGTATAAAAGTTTCGTCAGACGTGTCTGGTGTAGGTGTACGTGGTATACGTACTTCGATTAAATATCCGGAATACGAGAACGTGTAAAATAATAAGATTCTCAAATTCTTTGTATTGTTTAAAGTGTCTGGAAAGTGCTAATCGATGTTTTTGACTTTTAAGCCCGATCGCGTGTGAACATTAAGAGAATCATGCCATTTTACAAAGAAAGACTCTTGTCGCCAGGACAGTTGAAACGGCTTAGTGAGCACAAGTACAGCTGCACAAGTGCAAGTGTGCTTGACAAATATATTCAGCCTTGGTGGGAATGGCTTGTCAGGAGAACCCCGATCTGGCTTGCACCAAATCTCATCACCACCATCGGCCTCCTGGTCAACATCTTCACGACCCTTGTTCTAGTTTATTACAGTCCTGATGCCAAGACAGAGGTAACATAACCTATAAATTCTCTTTTCATTCATTTTAGGATTAAGTCTTTAGTCTTTAATCTTTAGATTTGGTCTTTTATTGAACGCTTCTTTTCTGAAATGTTGAACAAGATAAGAGTTGAGGATAAATTGTGTAGAGATTGTAGGAAAAATGATATAAATAAAAAATGCGCACTAAACAATCATAGTATACATATAGTCAAGATTATGATTTAATAATTCATAAATATAAATATAATAATGAATCAAAGTTATAAATTTACTTTCTTCAATTGGCAAATTTTGATACTAAAGGCTTGCGAATTTAAAAAGCAGTTATTTTTTGAATTTGTAAGATTGTCATGAAAAGTAGTAATTAAAAGTAATTTTAAAAACCAGTTCCAGTTGGAATATTTCGTGTTTAATTCTCACAATCATGAGACATTATTACCTTTTTTTTTTCTAAGAAAGGTCAACTAGATCGTTGCGCACGCAAATGTTTTAGACTTATTTTAAACGAAGCGTATTTTAAAACTTGCACAACTTTTATTTTGTGTGCACTCTATATTTTTTTACGATTCGTATTTTTTAACTATTCATTTTTTGAACAGTAATAAATAGGTAACAGTAATAAATAGGTAACAATAATAAATAGGTAACAGTAATAAATAAGTAACAATAATAAATAACAGTAATAATAAATTATATTTAAATGATTAATTAAAATTTTACGGTTTGTATTACTCGGATATCGATTGTTTATTAACAATGTGTTATAATTTTCAAAACCTACCATTTTTTGTTTCTATTTCCGTTCTTTGAAATTTGGAGAAAAGTATTAAAACATTTCACATTTTTACATTACATATTTTACATTCTCAACTTTAGCTGAATTTCAATTTCTAGCATAAAATTTTATAGTTCGTAATCTTTATCAAGAATTCTAAAAATAAATAAACAACGCTTACACGTGGTATTTACAATATTTGTTTCACTTCAAACTGAAGATATTGCATATTTAAAATTTAAAACTAAATGAAAAAATATAGTTTAATAATAATTTATAAATTTCTAATGTTTTCGACATTTCAATGTAACCATTTTTAATTTACGAAGTTTAATTTAAGTTCGATTTTTGCCTGTAGTAAAAATTGTTTAATGTAATTTAAAAATACTGATAGCTTAAAAAATTATAATTAAAATTTTATTTCAAAATACGTTGTAAGTCTTAATTTTTTAAAATAAGTTGACTATTAATAGAAGTTGATTAAAATGTGATAATTATTATTAATAGGAGTTGATTAAAATGTGGTAATTATTATTAATAGAAGGTAATTAAAATGTGGTAATTATTAAGAAAAAAAATGATAACAGGCACATTAAATTTCCAGAAATAATAAAAATTAAAGACAAAGAAACACATTAAATTTCCAGAAATAATAAAAATTAAAGACAAAGAAAATGTATCTAAGGAAGTTAAAATTGAATTTGTTAATTAAAATGAGGTAACAGATTGGGAAAACATGATAAATAAATTATAAACAAATTAGGCAAAATTATGAATATAATTGAATAAAGTATCTAGGACGAAATAATTATTGTATATTTTTGTATATTCTGCTTGTAAGGAAGAATAATTTATTTTTGCAATTTTTAAAATTAATTATTTATTCAAAACTTTTTTAAAACTTTTAAAGCTATTTATTTATTTAAAAATTGTTTAAAATCTTTAAAGCTATTTATTTAAAAAAATTTAAACTTTTAAAGCTATTTATTTATTTAAAAATTGTTTAAAGCCTTTAAAGCTATTTATTTTAAAAAAATTAAATCTTTTAAAGCTATTTATTTTAAAAAAATTAAATCTTTTAAAGCTATTTATTTATTTAAACATTTTTTAAAACTTAAAGTTTTTTATTTATTTAAAACTTTTAAAGCTATTTATTTATTTAAAACTTTTTTAAAATTTAAAACAATGAATGTAACAATAAATTAATTAATTAAATGAAAATAGAAATTAAATATAAAATGTATTTATTTATTTTATTTCAGTTACAAAAATCATGAAATTTTAAAAAATGCCAATTCTATTTATTTTAAATTTTAAATTTTAAAAACTCAGTTATTTTTTTTTTTCAATTTTGAGTACAAGTTTTTATTATTATTATTATTATTATTATTATTATTATTATTATTATTATTATTATTTCTACTAACATAGAAATATGAAAATAAAAATTGGAAAAATAAAAAGAATTGGGATATACAAGCATAAATACGAAAATGGAATTTTACGAGAAAATGAATAAATTGGAATGGCTAAGAAGTTGTTATTTTTTTTTTTAATTTAAGGCACCAAGATGGGCATGCTTCCTCTGTGCTGTTGGTCTTTTTGTTTACCAGAGTTTAGATTCCATCGATGGAAAACAAGCTCGACGTACAGGAACTTCTTCACCCTTAGGTGAACTTTTTGATCACGGATGTGATTCTATTTCTACAGGTAATTAAAACTCTCGTAATATTTATTATAAACCAATTAATAATTGTAAAAATGATAATTGTAAAAATGATAATTGTATGAATGATAATTGTTGTTAACAAAGCTATTAATTTTTTTACTTAAATATTATTATTATTATTAAATTATTATCATTATTATTTTAGGTTAAAGTGCAAAATAGCGACCGCTTCTTGAAGTTGGTCACAAATATCAATGGAGCAAAATAACCTCCAAACCACCCCGAGCTTGCTTCATTGCTTCATTTATTATAATCTCCATTATTCGTAGCTAACTTCAAGAAGCGATCGCTATTTTGCATTTTAACCTTATTTTATTATTAGGTATTAAATTTTTTTAAATTAGCTCTTTTTCGATTACTGAAAGCACCGGTTGTTATTTTGTTTAAAAACAATGTAATGAAGCGTTCGTTATATTATTATTTAAGTGTGTATTTCTTTTAGATTCTATTTTTTTATATTTAATTTATAATTTATATTATAATTGAATATATTAGAGGGAGAAACTCCAGGACGCTTCTGTGTTATATAATTTTGGCGTTAGTTTTCATTTAGGGTAGTTTCTAGAATTGTTGACAATTGATCTTGACCTTGTTTATAGTTTGTCTTTCTCTTCTGCGTTTGTCTCTTCTTTCTGTGTTTTCCTGCGAATTTTGACTATTACAGGTGTCAACGGCGATACTTCCATATAAGGAGATATTCTAATTCAAGGCCTCTTATTGGAGAATATTACGCGGCTTGATTGATGACAACAAAGGGAGGAAGGGATTTTCGGCGGTAGGGTCGGTTCAGCGAATTCTTTAATTCGTCACTATTCACTTATAATTTGGAAACCGAATTGTGAACTGCTTTTGCAGTCTTGTGGTGATATTCGTGTAAGAGTTTGAGTTTAATGAGAGTTTAATAAACGTGTTAAATAGGAATTTTAACCGCAGTTTTATTTTATCAATTATAATAAGTTATTTTATTATTTTCTTTTGCGCGTGAGGATTATTTTCATCTTATTTGATTTGAGTATGTTTAATTTTTGTAAGTTTGGTTTTCTCAATATTCGTCGTCGTTCAAGGTTGGTACCAGCAACGTCGTTGTTTTTCCAGGAGCTTTCCTTTGGCTCAACTTAATTTGTTTTACATTATTTGATTTAATTAATTTTTCTATTGAATATTATAATATAAAATGCTATTGAATATTATAATGTAAAGTTCTATTGAATATTATACTATAAAATTCTATTGAATATTATAGTATAAAATTCTATTGAATATTATAGTATAAAATTCTATTGAATATTATAATATTATCAGGAGTAATATCACTAGCAATGTCTGGTTTAAATTGATTTTTAAGCATTGTTATAACAAAAGGTTATTATCAATCTTGCAAAATGAAGTGAATAATTGTCAATAAATGATTCAATCTTAAAAGCCTTGCAATTAATTGCAGCGAAAGAAATGTACGTTCGACTTGCGTATTTAATAGTAGTTGGTTTCACATTTCCGATCAAATGACGAGATAGATTTTCAAGTTAATTTATCGATTATCACTTGATGCAATTTAAAGTAAATTAAACTAATAGAAAGTCGTTAATGAATTATTTTCTCTTAAAAACAAAAGAAATTAGATTAGAAAAAAAATATTTTACATGTACAATGCAATTAATTTGTCTTGCGTTGATTTTACAATTATTATTATAAATTTGTATTTATTTTATGTGACGCGCTCTGAGGGAAGGGACCTTAGAAGAACAAAATTGTAGGTTATGTTTGGCAATTCTGTCTTGATGAGAATTTTCTTTTTAATTATTTTCAACCAACAAGAATTTTTCTTGAATATTTAGTATATATGCTATCCAGAAAAACTTCTGTTTGCAAAAAACCCGTCATTCCATTAAATTGGGTAATTTAAGAAAAAAATTATATTTTAAAATATTTTTTTTTTAAATTCGTCCCGTGAATTTGTTAATAAATAGGTAAATAAATAAATTAAAAAATTATAGAAGCTATAGAATTATAGAAGAATTATAGAAATTATAGAAGCGACATGGAAAGTAAATTTTAATGATTTGAATGTGCCGTTATGTAATAATTGAGAAACGTTTTTTTATAAATTTTTTTATAAATGTATTATAAACGTTTTTTTTATAAATAATTTTCTTTTATGAAAACCGCAAAATTTTTCGGAATTTTATGCAATTGTTCTTATAAAGGTTTTAATCTCGTTATAAAAAATACTCTTCAGTGTTAAGGTTATGTTGATCAAATGAGCGACTTTAAATGTCTAAATTCAATTAAATTTCGTATTCATAATTTTATTCAATTTCATATGTTGCGCGCACCGAAGAAAAGGGACCTTAGAAGCGAAGAATTATAGGTTATTTTAAACTATTAATTATAGGTATATTGAAGGTTATGTTACAATGTTATAATCGTTAAAAGGCCTCGTAAAATTCTTGTAAAAATCCTTTTCGTGTAAAAAGTTAGAAAGAAGGAAAAATAACGAATGTAAATTGGTGGTAAATTCTTTTTTATTAATTATAGATTATGTTTGACGATAGTTTTAATTTTAATAAAGCTTCCTTTTTGGGTATTTGCAATCGAGAAGAGTTTTTCTTGATAGTACACACTAAATAATAATTTTTTATATTTTATTTCAACAACTGTTGATTGTTAATATTTTTCATATTTTATTTCAAAAACTGTTGATATTTTTTTGTTAATTTTTATTTCATAAGCTGTTAATATTTTTCATATTTTATTTCAAAAACTGTTGATATTTTTTTGTTAATTTTTATTTCATAAGCTGTTAATATTTTTCATTTTTTATTTCAAAAACTGTTGATATTTTTTTTATTTCAACAACTGTTGATATTTTTTTTAATTTTTGTTTCAACAACTGTTGATATTTTTTTTTTAATTTTTATTTCAAAAGCTGTTGATATTTTTCATATTTTATTTTAAAAACTCTTGATATTTTTTTCAATGTTTTTTTATTGTTAATATTTTTTTATATAATTTTAAAGGTATTTCTTTGTTTTAAAGACAAAGGACTAATTTTTTATCAGTTTTTTCTAATTATTTTTTAATTTCTAATTTTCTAATTGTTTGTTTTTGTTTTTCAGTTTTCGTGGCTGTTTCGGCATGTATAGCCGTCCAATTGGGCTTTCATCCAACCTGGATGTTTTTCCAGTGTTTCTGCGCTATGACACTTTTTTACTGTGCGCATTGGCAGGCTTACGTTTCAGGTAAACTGGAAAGAAGCACGTCTAAAAAGCTCCTACATTGTCGATTAAATTGAATCTTATTAGTCGAGCAGAATGACTTGCTTTTGTTCAAGGCATTGCATTGCTCAACTTTCTAGTCACGCCATTTATCACTGACGTAATCGTCTCTATTATTTATTATTCTATTTTATCTGCTTTGACAATTAATTATTAACATTAATTTTAATCTCTACTTTCATTCATTCTGTCATCACCTGAAGTTAGTTGCTTTTGTTTTTTTGAGATTTCAGATTCTCAGTTTATTTTAACGTTATTATTTACACCTGTACGTGAATCTTAATAAATAAATTTAAAGAAAAAATAAATTAAAAAAAGACATAATATTAAATTATTTAAAAAATTGAATTGAATTTATAATTAAATTTTAATTAAAAGAGGTACATTTTAATTTGAAAGGGCATACTATTTATATTTTAATTAAAACAGGGACATAATATTTATTTTTTTATTTAAAAAGGGACATAATATTTATTTTTTTTATTTAAAAAGGGACATTTTAATTGAAAAGGGACATAATATTTATATTTTTATTTAAGAAGGGACATCTTAATTGAAAAGGGACATAATATTTATATTTTAATTAAAAAGGAGAAATTTAAATTAAAAGGAAACATAATATTAATATTATAGACTTATTTTTATGTGTTGAATTTTTTTAATATTTATAATTATAGTTCTCGAAAAGTTGAACATATTTAAATAAAATATTCCAAACAAATTGCCTGAATGAGTCGTTTTTCCAATTCTTCTTATAATTATGCAAATGAGTCGTTCAATTAATCGAATTAATTTAAACTCGGTATTGAAAATTAACTTCTGGAGTTTCAAATTGAAATAGAAAAAAAACATATGAATTAGAAAAATGCGGATTTTTTTTTAAAATTTTGCAATTGAGGAATTACAATTTTTGCAATTGCAATTATTTAAAAAAATTGTCAATATTTGTTTATTTTGTTAAAATTAAATTAATTACTTTGTCCAATTATTGCAATAGTAATTGTATTTTTATCTAGTTTTTGAATTTTTGATTCTAAAATTAAAATATTCTTCTAATTTGTTAATTCTAAAACTAAATTATTCTTATAATTAATTTCTGAAATTAAATGATCTGTCTATTTTTTAATCCTAAAATCAAATTATTCTATTTTTTGATTCTGAAACTAAATTATTTGTCTATTTTTTAATTCCAAAATTAAATTATTCTATTTTTTGATTCTGATACTAAATTATTTGTCTATTTTTTAATTCCAAAATTAAATTATTCTATTTTTTTAAATCTGAAATTAAATTATTTGTCTACTTTTTAGTTCCAAAATTACATTATTCTTCTAAATTTGTTTATTCTGAAATTAAATTATTTGTCTACTTTTTAGTTCCAAAATTAAATTATTCTTCTAATTTTCTTTATTCTGAAATTAAATTGTCTGTCTATTTTTTAATTATAATTTTAATTTATTCTTCTAATTTTGTTTTCTCTGAAATTAAATTGTCTATTTTTTAATTATAAAATTAATTTATTTGTCTAATTTTTGTTAATTCTAGAATTAAATTATTCTTTTAATCTTGTTTTTCATAAGAAAGATATTTTCTTTTTAAATAAATAGAATAATTGCTCGCGGGAGAAGAATTTGAAATAAATTATTTTCGAATAATCTAAATATTATTCTTTTTTTAGGTTCGTTGAAATTCGGAAAAATTGATGTTACGGAAGCCCAATTCACGATAATGGCCATTCATCTCATTTCGACCTTCTTTGGACCACAAATTTGGATGATAGAGGTTGTATTAATTCTTTATCTTTTCACCTAATTGTGTTTTTCAATTTTCATATATGTATCTTTAAAAAAAACTATTTTTCTTCTTTTAGGTTTTCTTCTTTTATTTTAGGTATTTTTTTAATTGCAAGTATCTGTTTTGCAAAATTGCAAATTGTAATTTTTGTAATTGCAAGTGTCTCTTTTTTAAACTCGATATTACGGTGATTCAAAAATTGAGGAAAAACTTGCTCAATGAAGAAGCAAAATTCTCAAAGTGTCATCTCATTATAATGTAAAAAAAATTGGATGAAAAACAGAACGTTTTTCAATATAAAACGAATGCAATAACAATTTCGAAATAAAACAAATGCAATAACAATTTCAAAATAAAACGATAAAACAAATTGGGAGAATTTTTATGAAACGAATTACAAAAATATAATTAAAAATTCGATTTTTGAATCACTCTGATTAGTATTTTTCTTTCTTTCTAGGTTTTATGAATTGGAAAATTTTTACTGTAGCAAAAGAAAAATTGAAAAACTGTTTCAATATGTAAAAATTTGGTAGCGGATAATTTTACAAATTTATGAAAATATTCAGTGGTCGAATTATAAAGAAATTAAAATTGAAAAATATTTCATATTCAGTGGTCGAATTAAAAAGAAATTAAAATTGAAAAATATTTCATAATTTGCGGTTGCATATCCGCTTTAAATGTTCGTGAATATTTTGGTAATATATTTTGATTGTAAATGATTGATTTATTTTTACTGCAATTCTCGAAAATATAAAGCTATTTAATAAAAAAATATTTTTACCCAAAAAGACTAAATTTCTAAAAAAAATTCTGTGAATGTGTTGCAGGTGCAAAAAAGTCTGTTTGGCTTATGTTTTTATTTATTGACTTAGTAAACGAAGTGCAGAAAATTGCCTTTTTTGTATTCGTGATTAAACAACGCGATAAGAATACTTGAAAAACCAATTGCAGAATAATGAAGTTATCATTTTAGTTAATTATTCATAACTTTAGTACAAAATAAAATAAATGCTTTACATTTTTTATTTACAACACAACCGGCAATTTAAATGCAAAAACAATTAAGAAAAGATTTTTTGTTTTTCGTTTTCAATTTATGTAATTATAATAATAATTATAGTTAAACGTATGAACGTTTAGTAATCTATTGCTAATATTATCAGACATTTGATTTATTTTATTTTTGTAAATATGAAGAAATTGTTACCTAGAAATTATTACGCTTGCAATAATTTCAAATTGCAAATTATTACGCTTGAAATAATTGCAACTTGCAAATTATTACCGCTTGAAATAATTGCAAATTATTACCGTTTGGAATAATTTTTTTCCATAGTTTTTTATTTTTGGGATTTTTGAACGGAAGAGCAACAAATTTTGCGTCATAATTAAAAATGTCCTGCAACATATAAAATAGCACACATTTTTTGGAGAAAAAAGTCCATCATTTTGGGTTATTTTAGTGCATTTTGAGAGTGTTAAAGTATTGTAAATAAGCAAGTAATGTTAAAGTATTATCGATATTGTCACTTTTAAAAAGAAAATAAATCTCGATATTATAAAAAAAAAAGTAATAAAAATAAAAAAAGTAATAAAAAATAGTAAAAACTGAACTAAAAGAATATCTAATAATTCTTGGATAATTCCACGCCAATAATACAGATTTATTAGTTTTATGATGAATTAAATTGATTATTTGTAATAAAGCATTAAATTAATTATTTGTAATAATTAATTAATTAAATTAGTTATTCGTAATAATTAATGAATTAAATTAGTTATTTGTAATAATTAACGAATGCAATTAATTGTTTGTAATAATTAATGAATGCAATTAATTGTTTGTAATAATTAATTATTGCAGTTAATTGTTTGTAATAATTAATGAACGCAATTAATTGTTTGTAATAATGAATAAAAATTGATAATGGGTGAATGAATTAAAAAAGCAAATCTACATTTTCGAACTCGAAAGAAAATCGAAATTATAAAAAAGGATAAAGAGGAGTATTTGGAATACAATGAGAACGTTTCTTGCAGATACCATTTATAGAAGGTTTTCAGTTTAAGTATTTGATAGGAGCGATGACAATAATGGGTGCATTGACAAGCTTGTACACATTGTTCTCGGTGATTTACACCGGTGGAATAGGCAAGAACGGTTCGACTGTTGCAGTAAGTTTGCTAGACAGATTCTTTTTCATTGGAGATGCGAAAAGCAAAATTATTATTCTGGGACCGGCATGGCATGAGGAGCGGCTCTCAAATTTACTCACACGTTGCATTACAATCTTATTATTTTATTTATTATCATCATTATTATTATTGTTTTTATTATTATTGTCATTGTTATTATTATTATTATTCTTATTCTATAATAATATTAGCATAATTTTGCAACATTTTATTGCAACATATTATTGCAATATAATATTGCAATATTTTATTGTATCATGATATTGCAACATTTTATTGCAACATAATAATTGCAATATTTTATTGCATCATAATATTGCAACATATTATTGCAACATTTTATTGTAACATAATATTGCAACATAATATTGCAATAATTTATTGCATCATAATATTGCAACATTTTATTGTAACATAATATTGCAACGCAACATTTTATTGTAACATAATATTGCAACATAATATTGCAATATTTTATTGCATCATAATATTGCAACATTTTATTGCAACATATTATTGCAACATTTTAATGAAACATAATATTGCAACATTTTATCGCAACATTATGTTACACAAAAATATTATTTTACATAATAATAATAACAATAAATGTTGTAACAATAATAATATTAATATTATCATCGTTATTACTATATTTATACTAATGTCGAACTGTTCCACATCCTCGTTTACTCTTTCTCTAGAAAAATCGTCCACAATTCCCTTGACTACCCCATAGAAGAAAGCACTTCCCTATCAAATTTTACCCTTATTTTGATTCTTTTATTTGAAATGGAAGAATGGTAAATGGAAGAATTTTATTCGACTTTTATTTTCTAGTTGCGAGCAATTTTAGACCGATTTTACCATCGAGAATCCGCCGAATTTAACACAAATTACTCAACGGCTTTTTTAAAATCAAAATTCTAAAAATGCGGTTTTTAAAATTTGAAAATACAAATATACTAATATATAAATATACAAATATATAAGATTTTTTTTGTCGGAGTAATTCTTAACATTTTTTTGTGCAAAAATTACAACGGATTATGATTTGAATTAAGCCTAATTTCTCGCAAAGTCGCTTAATTTTAAATTTGTATTAAATATTTTTTATGTATGACGCTAAGAAAGGGAACTCAGAAGCCAAAAATTCTAGGTTATGTTTGATGGTAGTTTTAACCTGATTTGTAGCTTCCTTTTTAATTATTTGCAGTTAAAAGGAATTTTTTGTGAATATTTTGTGTTTGAATATTTTTTGCGAATATTTATTGTAAATATTTTCTGTGAATATTTTTTGCGAATATTTATTGTGAATAATTTTTGGAATTAAATCAATCAAAAGGAATTTTTTGTTAATATTTTGTATTTGAATATTTTTTGCAAATATTTATTGTAAATATTTTTTGCGAATATTTATTGTAAATACTTTTTGTGAATAATTTTTGCGAATATTTTTTGTGAATATTTTATATCAAGAAAAATTGTGCTCGAATGCAAATAATTAAAATTACAAGCGGAAATTCCTTAACAAAAAATGAAAAATTCGTTAATTGAAAAAAACAAACACAAATTTTTGAGCAAAAACAATCCTTAAACTTCTGCAGTTTTATTAAATGGAATTGTTTTTTATGAAATTTAGGGTACTGATTTGAATAGGAAAAAAGGAATTTCTTTCTAAACCGCTTTCTACGTTGGTGTAAAAATTCTGGAAAATGTATGGAAAATTATTTTTTCGCGAATCGATTAGTTTTCCATTGCGAAATACTTTTCGCAAAGAAATAGTAATTAGAAGTTTTTCCTATTTAATAACATTAATTTAATTCTACGAAAAATCCATTTTGATAGGTTTATCAAATTCTAGGAAAATCGGTCAAAGCGTTCTTGAAATATCCAAGCGACAACGCAAATACCAACTTTAATGCAAATATTTATCTTAGACGATTATTTAAAACTTTTATTCAAACTGCTTTCATTTAAACAAGTTTTGTTTTAACTATTGTTTCAAAAACATTACAAACTGTTGAAATTGTTGTATTTCATTTCTTGCAAAATTCACCGAAATAGTAAATTTTTGGAAAATTGATCAACTTTTTTTTTATTCTTCGATTAAAAGACAATTTTTTATTTGAGTTTAATTTTACCGAATAATACGAAAAAATATTATTTGCATCTAGCATTGTGACGCTTTTGAAATATTTTTGTTTAAAGAAACATTAAAAAAACACTTTTTTGTTATTTTTTTAATTACTCTTTTCTGTAATTTTTTTAATCAAAATTCTTTGTCAGTTTTTTTTTTAATGAAAATTGTACCTAAGATTTTTTTAACGAAAGTTTTTAAAAGTTTTTTTTAATGAAACTTTTTGTTAGTTTTTTTTAATGAGTCTGTTTTTAAGTAATTTCTTTTTTTTTAAACAAGCTAATCTGTAGCTTTTAATTGTTTGAATCCAGGAAAAACTGGTATTTCAGGGAACACTTGTCTGACAAAGGGGAAGAAAAATTGTTAATTAATTTTTAATAATGCTTTGAAAAATTGTAAATTTTTTTAGATCCCATTCCCTGGGCTGAATTTGACATTGAATCATGCTGTGGTGGTATTTTTCACTGCCGGCTTTCTCCAACTGTTCGTTCAATTCTGTAAAGTCTTTGAATCCGGCGGGGTTGGAAAAAATGGATCCACCATTGCTGTAAGTTCAAAAAATATGGTCAAAGGGAAATCTGGACGGCATATTTTTTTTTTAATTTTACGATTATTTTTGTTTTTATTATTATTATTTTTTCTTACTAATTTTTTACAAAGTTTACAAGAAATTAATGTATCATTTATTCAATTTGATCGAAAGCAAAATCAGTCATTAAAACCTTTTTGTAAATTTAAAACACAACCCCACAAAATAAAATAGTTTCTTTTCTGACAAAAAGTAACTCTTCACGTATTCCGGGATGAATCCGAATTGGAAGTTGGAATTCAAAAGTTAGTTCGCCTTTTCTTTCTAGTCCCAAAAAACAAGAAATTTAAGTTTAAATTGTTGTAAAAATTGTAAAAAAATTTTTATGATGCAAAAGTTACACTAATGTAATCTTTGAAGCGTTGCCTTTAATTTAAGCCCAGAAAAGTTAAAAAATATTCAGTAGTTCCCGAGAAATGACTCTAAATGTTCGCGCACGTAAATCGGCCGAACGGATTTTATGTGAAGCTTTTAACGCTCGGCTAAAGCGCGCAGCCGATTTACATGCACAAACGTTTGGATTCATATCTCGGGAACCACTGAATATTTTTTAACTTTTCTTGGCTTAAATTAAAAGAAATACTTCAAAGATTACATTAGTGTAAGTTTTGCATTTTAAAACTAATTTTTACAAATTTTACAACAATTTAAACTTGAATTTTTTGTTTTTTGAGGCTAAAAAGAAATCGCGAAGTGACTTTTGAATTCTGATCTTGGATTCGGATTCAGCGTAACGAAATATACGTAAGGAATTATTCTTTATCGAACAAAAAAGTATTTTTCTTTGTGGGGCTGTGAAATCAGCTTTATTAATTCATGCATTTCGATGGCTCTTGATCGCTATTATTGTAAGAAAAATTTTCTCTAAAAATAAATTCATTTAAATTTGTACAGAGTATTTGGTGCTGTTTTATTAATTGTTTAATGAAACCAAAAAGATTTAAACTTTTTTTTATATTTTGTAAAAAGCTAAACTGAAAATAAAATTAATTAATTTTACTAAAAATAAAACTAAAAAAATGTGAAAAGTAGAGTTTGTGATTTCTGATTCAAATTTCCTTTCTGTGAAAAGAAGAATGCATAATAGAAGTGAAAATTCAATTGAATCGGATGCTAACTTGTTTACAATAACACTGCTATTGAACTTGGATTTTATTTTCATAACTTACAAACGTTGGATTTGAAAATAAAAAGAATCAATGGATTTGTTTCTCAAAATTCTTTGCAAACTCCAAGTGTACGCTTTTCAAAAAGAATTCATTGTTATATTAAATATTTTTTTAATTGGAAATTTAAGTTTTAGTATCAATTTAAGTGTTCTTTTTTATTTAGACATTTTTATTTATTTTTATGTGACGCGGTCTAAAAAAAGGGATCTTAGAGGGAAAAAATTGTAGGTTATGTTTCATAATAATTTTCATAATAATTGCATAGTAATTGTTTCTTAATAATTCATAATTCAGAAAAGCTTCAAGATATTTTTATGAGAATTCTACGATTACCTTTCTTTCTATCTATTTTTTTCTAAGATTAATTATTTTTTACACATAATATTAAAAAGCTTTTTCTTACGCTTGAAACTATCAATAACAAAAAGACGCTATTAAAATTATTTTTTTTAAAAAAGTACTTTTATTGTTTGAATTACATTTTTTACACTGGATCATATTTCACTATTTTCTTAAACACTGGTTATTTTTATCTACAAATGAAATAAAATAAAATTATTTTATCTACAAATGAAATAAAATAAAATTATTTTATTTATAAATAAAATAAAATAAAATTACAAATAAATTTTATTTACAAATAAACAATCAAATAAAATTACAAATAAAATTTATTTACAAATGAAATAATTTTATTTACAAAAGAAATTACTTTATTTACAATTGAAATGTTTTTATTTGTAAATTAAATTTAGTATAAATTAAGAATGTTTTAATTTCCAAATCAATTAACACTTTAATAAGTAAATTTTATCAATTTTACATTTGGTTGTTCTTTTTTGTGTAAATAACATTGGTTTTTTTTAAACAATTTTTATTGTACATTTGCAAAATTTTCAAATGCAACATGAAGCTTTGGATGCAAATAATTTTTTTCCCCCAATTTTTAAGGATTTGGTTTCTTACATTTCTGTAATTTTACACCAACTAACACTAAGACGCTTTTTTCATGTAAAAAAGTGTTTCTGCAGTTTCATTTTAGAAAATATTTATTTATTAAAGCATAAAGTAAATAAAAAAATTGCTTTTATTTTCAAAAATAAGAAAAATGTAGAGTATCTTCTTTTTCAAAACATTGGTACTCTTAATTTAAAAATTTAAGAATTTGAATATTCCCTTCTGGAAAAATAATAAATAATAATACAATTTTTAATAAAAAATCGAAACATTGAAAGACAAGTATTAAAGATAAAATATTTATTTAAAGAATCAATTTAAATAAAAATTCTAAAAACTATTTAATAGAAATTTTGCAATTATTTAATTTCATTTATTAAATTAATAATAAATACACTCTTTTATTGATAAGAATGTGAATAATTGTTTAATTTCTGTTCGCATTTTTCAAACAAAAAATCATTTTATTAATTCTATTATTTTTTATTACAAAGAGTTTTTTATAACTAGTTCAAGTCTGTTTTTATTCACAATTTAATTTGCAAATTGAATTAATATTTATAATATTAATTATGCTAATGAACATAATTAATTCTTTATTTTTTATTGATAATTTTAATTAAAATTAATAATTTTAATAATTGCATATTTTGCAATTTTAACAAATTATCGGCGATTCTTACTAACACTCTCTTTGTTCATGTCGTTTATAAATTACGCCACATAAATTTAGACGCAGATGGTATCCCCTTTTTCCCCATGTCGCACTTTACTTAATAAAAATTTTAAAATTAACACAGCATGTCGCATTTCTAATCTCCCTTCTCTTTCTTAATTTATGGACGAATCCTTTTAATTAGGATAAGTAATTTTTAAAAAATCTCTAAAACTCACGTAAATGTTATATATTTTTTTAATCAAAATGTTTATGTTGGAACAAAATAATTATGTTAAAACAAAATAATTATCTTAAAATGAAATAATTATGTTAAAACGAAATTTTTAGATAGTCAAAATATCCGTTTTTTTCAACAAAATCTTGAGCGTTATTTTTTTTACGAATTTAGATGAATCGAATTCGAAAATTGAGAAAGGCTTAAATTTTAAAAAAATTCTCTGTTGAGAAATAATGAAGGAAGGAGTTAATAAAAAGAAACTAAATTCACAAGTGACTTGTAAATGATTTATTTTGAATATCAATTAACTGAGGGTAATTTCGATTTTGGATTATACAGTTGCCATACACTGGCACTGAAGTGAAGGTCTTTCCATTATGGGGCGCAGTGGGTGTCGCAGTTTTGCTCGCACAGAGCAGTTTGTCCGTCATTCTCGCCGGTGGTGTCGGAAAAAATGGCTCCACCGTCGCTGTAAGTTAGCCAGAAAATTGTAGGTCCGATGTGTAGTGCACACCTTTCTTTCGAGATTCACGTCCATTGAATCATCGTTTTATTAAAATTTCGCTATTTTTTTTACGTTTTTTTCCGTTTTGATTGAAAACTTTCAATATATCAAACAAATAATTCAAAATAAACAAATTCAAAATATTTTAACTTAGAAAAGTTTTGAATCTTTGTACACAGTTGCTCTTACTTTATCGATTTTTTGCTCAATCGTTTTTTTTACTCTACCATTTTTTCTATAGTATTTTTTACTCTATTGGAAAAATACTTGAACTGCACATAAAACAGAGAAAACTGAGTAGAAAAGCCCTCTTGTGTTTTTAAAAAATGTTTAACGGTTGAGAAATTACGACGATTTAAAGTTTGTAAGGTACGCACGGCTTGAGAGTCGCAACACGAAAGCTGGACGAGGCTGCGCGCGCACATTTGACTGGAGTGCGCGTGCACGTCTGGGCTGCGCGCGCACACTTGTCCGGCCTGCGCGTGACTCGCAAACTTTAAACCACGATAACTCCTGAACGGCTCAATATTTTTAAAAAGTACAAAGGAACTTTCCGATCCACTTTCTTGGGCTTTATATGCACTTTTAATTTCTACTTCTCAGAGAGAAATTGCATTCCCTTTTTTGAGCTAAAGATAAAAATGGGCCTGAATCTCTCAAATGCCACAAAATTTTTATCACATTGTCGTTATTAAGAAGAAGAAAAACAGATGTAAACCCTTTTCTATTCCATAATTTCTCCTCTTCATCAGCCAAATGTTTTCCTGTGAAAGTTGTCCCCTTATTTCCTGCTACTAACAGTTTTAGATTTCGCATGGAATTGTGACTAATTTGTTTAAACGTAAAGTTTAGTAAAACATGAATTGCTTGTGTAATCAGTGCTTGGTTTGATTATCTTTCTGCATTTGCATGTCATCCTATTGTTTTGCACATCTTGCTTCTAGAAATTAGTATTTTAAATGCTTTGGACAAATAACATTATTAACGCTGACAAATAATTGAAATGTAATTAACAATGTTAATATTAAATTAAAATTAAATATTATTTACGGATAATTGTATATTAATATTGTATATTAATTGTATATTTATTTACTTTTGATTGTATATTTATTTACTATTAATTGTATATTTATTTACTATTAATTGTATATTTATTTATTATTGTAAAAATTTATAATAATTATACTAATTATTGAAAATGTTATTATAAATAATTAATAATAACTAATAATTTGATATTTATTTAATCTTAATTTAATATTTGTATCTTAAATATTTTTTAGCAATTAGTTTTGCGTTGAGAATAAATTACTTTCTGTAATCTTATGTAGCATTTTGTTAAACTATTTTTGATGCCTTTGTTTTCGATATATTGTTGTATTTTACTTTTTTATTTTATTTCGTTGTATTTTACTACATATTATTTTATGCTTTTTAGTTAACTTCAAAAAGAAAATCTTATTTTCTGAAGAGAATTATTATTCTAAGTAGCAACAGTTGTAAAACAGGCTTTATTGGTTTTCAGTTAATTTCTAATTTCATTTATATTTTTGATTTAATTTTAAATCTTTACTTATTTTTATTTATTTATAATTTTTTAAAAATCATACTTGCAGGCAGATCAATCTTATTTTCAAGACAGCGTTAATTTTACATAAATAAGATTTTCTTTTTACTGTGTTCGTAAACTTTAAATTTCGCTTTCAAGATGTATTAATATAGATTGTTAAATTGCCTTTAATACAATAGCAAAATTTTATTTCGATAAAGGAATAAATTTTATTTCGTTAGAGGAATAAATTTTATTTCGGTAGAGGAGTAAATTTTATTTCGGTAGAGGAATAAATTTTACTTTACGAAAAGAAATTCTTCATTGCGGTTCTCCTTATCGATAATTTTACCAGCAGTTGGTAAAAAAGGTTTCTTTATTATCAACCAGCTATTGTATAATCTATTATTCGACAATACAAATTTAGTGTAAAGAAATATAACATTTTCTATGTAGCGAGCAATATTACCGACTGATCGGTTCTCGAGTCTTAAAACAGGATTCTGTTTTATCGACCAAGTAGTCACTGGTCGGTAAACAAGAAATTTATATTATCGATTGTTGGCAAAGTTGTCGATATAATATTAAGCCCGCTTTTATCTTCAAATCTAAATCATTTTTAAAATTTAATGTATTTTTACATTTTTTTTATTACCTTCTTTTTTTATTCTCTTCTTTTTTTTAAGTGAAAAGGATTACTCTGAGAGGGCAGTTTTATTTTTCAGGGAACGTCTGTTTTATCGCCAATTATTCCCTTCAGTTTTGTCGTCGTTCCAGCCTTCATAATATACAGAAAAAGTGCGGAGCATGTTTATGAAAATCATCCTGTTCTGTATATTCTTGCGTTTGGAATGGTCGCTGCCAAAGTTACCAATCGTCTCGTTGTGAGTTATTAGTCTTATTTTACTAATAATTAAATTAAATTTTACACTAATATTTTTCTTTTTATTTATTCTTTTATTTTTAAGTTTGTTTTTATGTTAATAAAATTTGTTATAGTATTTAGTAAAAGTAAAGTGTTTTTCCGCCTTATTGTTACTTGTCTTTTTTGTTGGTTTTTTTTTTATTTATTTTTATTGTTGTTTTTGTTTGTTTTTTATTCTTGCTTTTTTTGTTTCTTTGTTTCTATTTGTTTTTTGTTTGTTTTGCGTTACTGTTTGTTTTTGTTTTGTTTGCTTTATGTTATTTTTTTGTTTTTTTATTATTTTTTGTTTTTGTTTATTTTGTATTATTTTCTGTTTTTGTTTGTTTTGTGTTGTTTTTTGTATGGTTTTTTGTTTGTTTGTTCTAGTTAATTAAACATTTATAAAATTGTCCATTCATTGTTAATTAAAATTTTTAATTTCTCCTTTTTTAGGTTGCACACATGACCAAAAACGAGATGAAGTATCTAGATAGTTCTCTAATTGGACCAGCGATGCTGTTTCTCAATCAGTACTTTAACTTCTTTATCAAAGAGTACATTGTTTTGTGGCTGTGTTTCGTAAGTTTTTAAAACTCAATATGTAGTTTTAATTTTAAAAATTTTCCAAAGACTTCCCAATACTTCACAATCCTTCAAATTATTTAAAAACACTTAAGAATACTACAAAATGTTTAAATAAACTTAAAATTAGTTTAAAATACTTTCAGATTAGTTTTAGTTTAAATTATAGTTTTAAATACTTTTAGATTGATTTTAGTTTAAATTATAGTTTTTTTAAAGTGATATACAAGATTTTGAAGTATTTTTTCAAAATCTTGTATATCACTTTCAAATACTGTAAAAAACCTCAAAATATTTAAAGATACTTCAAATTTCTTTGGAAAATTATTTTGCTTATTATTTTAATAAGCCTAAGAGGATTATTAAACTTTCATTATTTCAATACAATACCCGTTTATGTATATTAAAATAAAAAATAAAATAAAATACTAATTTAAATTCTTACAAAATAGTATTGAAAAATTAATTTTTAAAATTTGTTAACTTTTTTGTTTTTAATTATACGTGTTAATGTATAACATATGTGTTAAAAATATAATGTAAATTTTTCTATTCTTCTCGTGGAAATCATAAAAATCTCATGGAATTTTGTGTAGAAAAATTTGTAAAAATCCTGGAAGTTTGGAATTAATTGTGACAATGTGCTTATTTTTAGATATGGGTGACTCTTGACTTGTTGCGGTACTGCTCTCAAGTCTGCATTGAAATCTGTGAACATCTCAACATCGAGCTTTTCAGGATACCAGTTATGGATCATCGGACAAGTTCTCAGCCCTCGGAAAAAAACGGTACTAATAGGTCTCAACGTACTAGGTTACAAAAAAAGTATCACTAGCAAATCCATCTGTGATAATGAATGCGCTGAGCGGGTTCCAAAATGACTATCCCTCTTTCTTTCTCTCACTATTGTACATACACGATAATCAAAAAAGGGACTGCTGTTCATTCATTATAACGCCAGACTCACTTCTCTTCCAAAATAGCATTATTAATTTCGAGGGAGAAGGTTCTAATTTCTCAGCGTCAGCTGTTGCGTTTCTTCTCACAATCAATAGTTTCCTTTCGATAATGATCAACATTATTTATTAGAAAAAAAGATGGATCATATTGTTTTTACCATGTTTTGCAAGATTTTCAGATCTTTATTCACACCAGAATATTTATGATACTAAATTTCAATCAAAAGAAACACATTTTGGGGCGTAAAATTAAATTTTATGCAAAAATGTGTAAACAAGGATGTGTAAACAAAAATTGTGTAACGAAAAACTGTGTTTAAAATAATTGTGTAACAAAAAACTGTGTTTCAAAAAATTGTGTAACAAAAGACTGTGTTTAAAAAAATTATGTAACAAAAAAAAATATTTTTCAAAGTGGAAAATATCATGTAAATTTCGTATTGTAAATATTCTACGAGTGTTTTCTTTGATGTCACGGATCTGAGAAAAAATTCTGATAATTATTCTTTTGAAACAAAGATGGGTATTTTAGAATGAATTTAAAATCGAATCTATTTTCCAAATTGCTGTTTTTGCAGTATTTTGATCTAAAGGATGCAAATCGCATTTTTTGAACGAAAAAAAGAAGCAAAAGAGTGAAGTTTTTTTTATAGAAAAGTAACGCAAGCAGCAAATTTTTTAAAAATTTACTTCGCCGCTTATACAAATCGTAAAAAAAAAGTTTCAGCTTGTGTTACGTTTTTTTCAAAGTAAGAGAAAGCCATTAAATTTCTCTTAAAAATTTGTTACGAAAACTTTTTTGACAAAATAATCAGTGCCAAAGTAAAACAGTTAAAAAAAATTTTTTTTCCAAAGTCCTATTTTTGTTTTCAAAATCCGCAGATTTTTGTTGTTCGTGATTTGTAGTATAAAAATACAATTTTCAGTACATTTTGTAATTTATTTGGTTAAAGAAATTATTTCAATTTAATATGTGATAATTATAATTGATAATTGTTTGTCTAATTAAGGAAGAATAGTCAGAAAAAATTAAATTAAATTATTTAAAAAGAATTTCTTAAATTTAAAAAATTAATTAAATTAATTGGAGTTTATTAAAAGTTAATTTTCATCTATTAAAAATTAATTTACATTTATTAAAAGTTAATTTACATTTATTAAAAGTTAATTTAAGTTTATTAAAGTAAAATAATCCATTTTTGAAAATAAAAATAAAATTTAAGATTTAGAACAATGTGGTTCATCTTTTCAATAATTAAGGAAGCAAATCATTTCTATCATAAATCCATTATCGTCTAAAATCTTTAAAACTAGTATTAATTTGGGACAGTATAGACCTTAGACAAAACTTGTCGCTAAAATTATTGTAGGGTTTTTATGCTTTTGAAACAGCTTTATAAAATTCTGTGACAAGATTCTGTTTTCATTCACAAATATTTAAATGTGCTGAATAAGTGACAAAATATTGAAATTTTACGAAAATAGTTTATGAAAGATAATTGAAGAAAATATCAAATTTGGACAATGAATATTTAATTCGTTTTCTTATCTTTCTAATTAAATAATTGATGATTCAAACTTTCATTTATTTATTATTTTTGATTTTTATTTATTTTTATTTATCAAAATTTTATTATTTTTTAAATGAATAATAAATAAATAAATAAAATACAGCTCCAAAAAAGAAGTGATAAATTAAAAAAAAAGTCATTGCATTTTTTATAGTAATCTTACCGAATTGATTATTTGTAAGTGGCCGTCTACTGTCTGTTTTGAGAAGTTTTGAAAAATAATTTTTTTTATATTTAAAAATTGGTTTCTCGTGATTATATTTTATGTATACTAATTGGTAATAATATAAGGGAAATCCTTATGAATTGCTGGATTTTTTCCTGTTCCAAACTTTATTCTTTTATCCTCAAAGTCAAATTCTTTGAATTAAAATCCTTAAATGGTCGACTACTGTATGGTTTACCATATAGTTTTTGAGCAAAATCGGCTCCAAAGAATGCAAAAATATATTCCTTCCATGTAAAAAAAACAGCTCCAAAAATACAGAAATATAATTTCTGAGCAAAATCGGCTCCAAAGAATGCAAAAATATAGTTTTTCAATATTAAAAGGCGGATCCAAAAAATGCAAAAATATATTCTTTCCATATAAAAAAAACAGCTCCAAAAATACAGAAATATAATTTCTGAGCAAAATTGGCTCCAAAGAATGCAAAAATATATTCTTTCCATGTAAAAAAACAGCTCCAAAAATACAGAAATATAATTTATGAGCAAAATCGGCTGCAAAGAATGCAAAAATATATTCCTTCCATGTAAAAAAACAGCTCCAAAAATACAGAAATATAATTTCTGAGCAAAATCGGCTGCAAAGAATGCAGAAATATAATTCTTCCACAAGTAAATTTATTTGTTTTTAAAAGTAACTACATCGTTTAATTACAAGTTCGTTTAGTTCATTTTTCAATTGTTCGTAAATTGTACAAAGGAATAATTTTTGGGACTGTTATTTTTGTAAATGCATCCACATTGAATTTATTTGTGAATGGAAACAAAATCTGAACTCGGAATCTTATAAATAAATTGTAAACAAACTTATGCAAAACATGAAAACAAACATGAAAAAAATTATTTAAAAATATTTCGAGTTAATATAATTTTTTTTGTACAGTGTAGAACTGGATGTTTCAAAGTTGCTTAAAATTGCTTTTTATTAAATTTTTGTTCGCGTTAAAAACCATTTTTTTAAGTTTATGTTATGAGGTTTGAGGTTATGTTACGGTCTTCAGGGGCCGTAACATAACCTCAAACTAAACAAATAAGAGGCTACCCTCTTTAAGAAGATAAAAAAATATAAGCCCAAACATAAAAATCATGACTTTATGGAGAAAAATAATTTCTACGTTTTATACTGTCAGATTAATTCTTCAATTTTAGAGACTAGACGTTAGTGGATTAATTCTTGTAAGGAAATGTCTGTCCAAGTACCCTACGATTAGGGATTATAAAATGGAAAGCAGAAAGATATATTTTCATATTCGCACCATCCTTTAGTTAACTAGAATAATCGAGCTTTTTTTATACAAGAAAAAAACAGTAAAGGAAAGAACAAAATCAGTTAATTGAAATGAGAATAAACGGTTAAACAATATAATATCAAATTTGATAAATCATGGTAATTTCATTTAATATAAATTACTTAAATGTAATACATGAACTTTTCGTTTTTTAATTTATATCGTTTTTTTTTAGATTAGATTTATTCTCCATTGTACAATTATTTACAATGTTTTCCATTATTCTAAAAAAATTACATTTTTTAAAATTAAATTTTCGAATTTTTTATTCCGATATTATAAAGAGTTTTTTATTTTTGTTTTTTATAGAACAATTTTCTTTTTGCTTCCTTATGAGGAAGCCTTGTTTTTTTGTTATAATGAGCGTGGTCCAAATATTTATGTGGAAAAATAAAGCCAGAATTTTTAAATAATAATAATATAATTTAATAATCATATAATTTGATTATGATTATTAATAAATTAATAAATAAATTAATAAATAATTATAGTACCTATATTTATTAGAAAAGTAATTTATGAACAGTATTTATTAAAAATAATTTTGCGATTTCAAATTGTTTCCAGAGACGAGAAAATAATGTTATTCTGACTTGAATTCTTAAAGCACCCTAGCAGCTTTTTAATTACGAAACTTTTCTAATACTCTCTAAAAACGTCCTTAATCGCATGCTCGCTTTTCTCGCTTGCCAATAAACTAATCTGTCAAACCGTTTTTCTAATAGAATAACATATTCACAAAAAGTAAATTATTTATTGTTTTAAATTTTTATGAACTTAAAATTTATTTAAAAAATTCTCTTTATGTTTCTCTACTAAACTTCAAAATTTACTTTACTACTGTAATTTTTTGAATATATATTATTTTTGAATATATTCATTTATTTTAATATTTACCGTAATTAATTTATTGCTTAATACGCAACTTCCTTCAATTTTTGTCAATTTAAAGCTCCATTGCAGTCAAATATTTAAATTTTTAATTTTAAAGAGAATTGGTTGAATAATGAGATTGAATATTAATAAAAATAATAAATTTAACAATGATGAATCTAACATATGTAATCCTTTTAATGATGATAAATTTAATAATGATAAATTCAATGATGATAAATCTAATAATGATAAATTCAATGATGATAAATCTAATAATGGTAAATTCAATAATGATAAATTTAATAATGATAAATTCAATAATGATAATTTTAATAATAATAAATATAATATTAATAAATTTAGTAAAGTTGAAGTTGATAAAGTTAATAAATAATTAATTTGTATTGAAAAACGAAATCAGGTGTATAAATATACAGTCCAGTCTCCCACACTGGCGAATTTTCCCATTCTTGAAAATTCTCACAGTGACAGTGTGGAAAATGTTAATAAGAATTGTATAAGAATTAAATCTAAAAAGGCTTTCCACATGCCTTGTCAATAAAAGTGACCAATTTATAATATAAGATAAGAATTTGAAATTTATAAGATAAGATGTTTATTTTTTCCGAAAACTCTCCAATTGCCACCGGGACTCGCAAGTAAAATTAAGAGAACGAAAGACGCTAACCGTACGAAAAACTTACTTTCTATTTCTGTGACTAAACGTGGCGCGAACGGGCACTAGATCAACAAGTAATGGCGCAGCGCATGCGCACTAAAATAAGTCCAATGTGACGTCATTCTGCCAACCAAGTGGTAACTTCCCGTAGATTTTTATTTTACCGACACATATAGTACTTATATATCTATATGTATGTCGATAAAATAAAAATCTACAGGAAGTTACCACTTGTTTGGCAGAATGACGTCACATTGGATGGGCCGCAGCTTTAGTGCTTTTTAGTCTTTCTGTTTCCATCAAAAGTATATCTCGCGGTGCTCGAGGCAGAGGTTAGATGCTTTTAATTTAAATCCTGTATTTTCTATTTTTTTACAAAGTTTATTTTCATAAGTAAAGTTTCTTTAAAAACAAAGTGCTCGGCAGTTTTTGACGATCCGATGACAGAGTGTTTACCTTCTCAGAAAGACCAAAAGAGTCTTTTTCTTCGGTAGAGATTTTTAAAGAGAGTCTAGAATTTATTGTGGTCTCAACTTGTTTCTCAACTTCAACGCGTAGAAAGCGACGCGTCGCTCTATTGTTTTCTACGTTTTCTACCGTTCAATCGACGCGTAAACGTTGAAAACCTAACCTCAAACTACCTTTTCTGAACTCTCCTCAACAATTGTCACGAAATGGCGTCCATTCGGAACGTAATTTTTCGCTGTCGCACAATATCCTTTTACCGTTTAGATAATTTATACACAATTTCAAATTTTTATTAAAGAAATTAGAATTTAAAATTTTATGATTCTTCTTGTTTGTGACCAATACATTTTTATGATTAATTTGTTGAAATCCAAAGTCAGGATAAATCGAAGTCTGTAATTTTAATTTCATGATCGTAGTATTTTGTTTTCTAAACGAGGAAAAAAAACGAAATTTTTAAAACGAATTTTAAACTAATCCGATCTATTAAAATTTCTGACTTAAAATGTGCTTAAAATCAATTTTGTCGATTAACATTCATTACATACTAATGGTCATTTTCTCGATTGTTTTAAAACACAGACATTGAAATCTTATGTTGTTCAAATTCATTGTAGTGATTCGCAAACTTCCTGAATTAAATTTTAAAATTCTCTTTTTCCGTTTAACTGAATATTTGTCGTCCTTTATTGTGTTTTTCAAAGAAACCAATAGTTACCACAGAAACAAATGTAAATATTTTCATAGCTGTTCGCTTATAACAGTTGTTTTTCGAAAGTATTTTTCTTTAAAAAATACTAGAGTTCAGAATCCTGACAATACAGTTTGAATTATTTTCAATTACAAATTTCTTCGACTCTGGTTTTTTGTTAACAAAAGTTTTTGCAGAATTTCGTTACAGAATTTTTTTGCATAATTTCGTTGCATTTTTTTCAGAATTTCGTTACATTTTTTTTTGCAGAGTTTCGTTACATATTTTGTTTACAGAAATTTGTTACATATTTTTTACTGAAATTTGTAACAAAATTTTATTGTTACAATTTTTTATTGTTACCATTTTTTTACCGAATTTTGTTACTAGATTTTGTTACACACAAAATTATTCTCATTCACATGAGTTTGAAAATTTAGAATCGTAACATTTTGTTTTCTCTTTTTGTTTGTTTTTATTTATTTATTTATTTCTTGCCAGCGACGAAGAAATGTGCATAAAATAAAAAAATCTACTTACTAATGTTTAGAAATGAAAACCAAAAGAAAGTTTCGAATTTTCCACTAAATATTTGCATTGGTGAATTTTTTTTGTTTCTAAACGAGACAATTTTTTATATTCTTTCGTGTAAGTGTTTATAAACGAGAATTAAATTACCTTTGTAACCTTACAATTAAAAAACAATGCTTCCCTATGAGGAAGCAAAAAATTATTTATTTCTTCAAAAATTTGCATCAAATGGATTCTCGTTATGTTTGTACATAAAATAACATTTTCTCGTTAGAAATGAGAGTGTAAAAATTATATAAGAATCTTCCTCTTATTTCGTGGAGCGTTACGAAAATGATGAAGAATTGCCAATTTAAGAATCGAATAGAAAGTAGTTTAAAATAGAGAAAAATTAAAAGTACCTTAATTAAGAATTTGTTGATTAGAAGCGATAAAAGCGTCTTAGGATTTTTATAAAGGTACGAATTATAAAGTAAAGATTGAAGCATGGCTTTTATAAAGGTACAAATTTTACAACATTGAACAATGATTTTATCAATTACATTAAAGACAAGTTTCTTGTTCGATAAACAATTAACGTTTAGAGAAGTGAGCGATCAAAACTTGATAAATCTACTTTTTAATTAATTTTCGTTTAAACAAAAAAATCAAGTACAATTTTTGTATTTGATTATTTTTGTGTTTTAACATTTTTATTTTATAATAATAAAATACTTTTGGTCGAAATTTTCCATACTTGATTAAACTTTATTCTGAAATATTGATATTAGTGCCTAAAGTTCATTTTAGGCAAATTCAGTTCAAAGTTGTTGTCATTGTTTTTTAAAAAGAAATTTTTTTGAAAAGATTTTTTTTTTAAAGAAAACATTTGTGAGAAAACAATTCTTAATACTTTTTTGTTGTTTTTTATGCGTGAAATTTGTGTCATTAATTGTAAAAATGGTGTTTGTTAATATTTATAATTTTTATGTATAATTTATTATAATAAAAGTAGAACAATAATTATTGATATGAATTATTGATTTATTTATTAATAAAAAACCTTCTTTAATAATGTGTAAACGCTTTTGAATATGATACTGAACATTATTATGTTCAGTATATAATATAAGTCTATAATATCAGTATATAATATAAGCGTTAATAATTTCATAAAGTTTAGTAATAATTAAAAATAAAAAAATTGATTTAATATAGTTGGCACATTTTGGGAAAACGATTTGAAATAAACAATGTGTGTGATTAATTAATACAATAATTGAAAAATTATTTAAAATTATTTAATTATTATTTTAAAAATTAAAAAAACATTAATTTAAAAATATTGTTCATTTATGTGGATCTATTATGTTTTGTTCGTTTGGTCCTCGATTTCCTTTGTAAAAAGCGGCCCCCTCCTCCGTTTAAGCGCAGACAAAAATTCAAAATCTAGGTACGTTAATATTCTCGTCAGCATGAGTTTTTTATGGTACTTGGGCTTTAGACTTTTCTTAATGCTTGCATGAAGAATGATGATTGTTTTATTTAATTCCTTACTGCTTTAATTCATATTTCCAAAATAAATATAATAACTTTCAAGAATGAATATAATAATTTCAAGAAAAGAATCATACAGATAATTTGAAATAGGTAGTTTAAACAATATTTGTGACGCAATCTGAAAAAAAGGACCTTAATAGCATTTAAAATTAGGTTATGTTTGCTGACAGTTTTAACTTAATTAATGCTTCCCTTTTAATTATTTGCAGGCAAAAACAGTTTTTCTTGTTTTTGCCTGCAAATAATTAAAAGGGAAGCATTAATTAAGTTAAAACTGTCAGCAAACATAACCTAATTTCAAATGCTGTTAAGGTCCCTTTCTTCACATCGCGTCACATTTTTAAATAAATGTTGAAAATATTTTCTGTATTGATTCTTTTATTTCCATTTTTCTTGACTTGCTTAAAAAGGTGGATTTTACGTTATATTTGTTTTTAATTTTTTAATTTTATTTATTTTTATTTACTTTTTTATATTTTTGGTCTTTTTCTTTTATTTATTTATTATTTATTAACTCTGTTTATTTACAGATTTCTTAATTATGTACTACAATTTCAATTTTGTTTACAACTACTGTTTTCTTTTTTATACTTTTTCTTTGTTTGCTTTTTCTTTTTTTTAAATTAATGTTAATTGCTGCTTTTTGTTTGTAAAAATGTCTTTAGCTGAAGATGATGACAATAGGTCAAGTTTTTCTAACTGTAGTATTCAATGGAATTAAATTTGCATGATTAGTATAGTAAAAGACTGATGTGGTTAGATTCTAGGAAAACCAGGGCCGCACCGATCTTTACGCAAATAAGGTGGCCACGTAGGGCGCACTGAAACTCACAAAAAAATCTAGAAATTATTTTTCTTATTACTACTACTATTATTATCATTATTATTCTTATTATTCTTATTATCATTATTATAATTATTATCATTATTATTACTAATATTAGATGTATACAAAAAATCAGTGCCGGATCTAGAAATTCTTATACGAGAAACACAGGGGGTAAAGATTTGGTGCCCTTTTCTTCAAAAATTTTTCCTTTAGAATAATAAATGAATAGTAAAAGTTCCATTGTGAAGATGGCGCTGGGGGCACGTGCCCTTTGTGGCACCCCTTTTATATCCGAGCCTGTAGAAAATTAAAAACAAACAGTAAGTATCGCATTTTTTAAAGAAATTTCAATCTAAGGTAGTTCAAGTTGGATGAAGAAAATTCAAATATGCCGGATTATTAATTATCCAATATTGCCGGATTAGCTTTTATGAGGAAAGGGAATAATAAATTCTGTCTTATAGAAATTCTAATAAATGTGGATTCGAATGTAAGAATTTTAGGTTATGTTATTATTCTGAAGCATGAATACTATGCTGTAAAAAATTGCCGCACATTTCACAAATAGATTTTAATATTGAATGAACTTCACTCTTGGGGGTCATTCACAAACCACGTGGCTCGAGGGGGTCAAGCTATTTACTATAAAATAGGGAAAAATGGCTCTAATTTATAGAAAAGTGCTACATGGGGTCAAAATTTCCACAAAGAAATGGGCTACGTAGTTTATGAACGACCCCTTAGTTTTCTTCAGGTCAATAAACCAAACCAAAAAGAAACCCTTAGTTTTCTAGTCCCTCTCGTGCCATTAGCCCAACGCAGAATGAAAATCTTTAATCGTAAGCAATGAGTGCAAGTAGTACATCCCATATCTCTGTCCTATTCGCACTCATTACTTTACGATTAAAGATTTTCATTCTGCTTAGGGCTATTAAGAAAGTTTTTTAGAATATTTGAGGTTATGTGTTAATCACGTGACTTTGAAGGTGCGTAATTTAAAAAGTCAATTATTCAGATATTGCTTTTATAAAGAAAATTCTATTTTTAATACTTTAATTGTTATGAATAAATTTTATTGCACACTTTGAAACATTATTTATGTGCTTTATAAAAAAAAAAAAACATAAAACAATCGTATTGGAACCCTAGTTGTAATTAAAAATAAATACGAATTTCTGGATTTTGACAATTTGTTTTGGAATATTCTGAATTTTGTAAATAATATTAAGTTGTAAATAATTGTAGGTTTTGAATAATAATTTGTATTGAATAATAAGTAATAAATAAACATTAGTGTTAAAAGAAAATAATTGAATAATAAAAAATAGTATTGAATGACAATAAGTAATAAATAAAAATAATAACAAATAATTAACAAAAATATAAATTAATTAATAATAACAAGTAATAAATAAAAATTAGTATTAAATAACAATAATTAATACATAAATATTAATACATAAATATAACAATAAATAAATAACAATAGGTAATAAATAAAAATAATAACAATAAATAAATAACAATAGGTAATAAATAAAAATAATAACAATAAATAAATAATAATAGGTGATAAATAAAAATAATAACAATAAATAAATAATAATAGGTGATAAATAAAAATAATAATAACAAATAATTAACAATAAAATAAATTAATTAATAACAATAAGTAATAAATAAAAATAATAACAATAAAATAAATTAATTAATAACAATAAGTAAATAACAATAAATTTTAAATAAAAATTAGTATTAAATAACAATAATTAATAAATAAAAATAATAATAAATAAATAACAATAAAATAAATTAATTAATAACAATAAATAAATGACAATAAGTAATAAATAAGTATTAAATAATCATAAACAATAATAAGTCATGAACAATATTCTCTAACGAAGCAAAAATAATAACAAAATATAATAAATCGTTTTTACTGCATTTCAATCCTAAATTAATTTTTGGAAAAATAGCCAATTTTGCCAAATAAAAAAAATTTTTAAATTACCGGATTTTTATGAATCTAAAATATATATATAAAATATATTTAAAATATTTTAAATAATGGGTCAAACCATTATATTTCGACTAAAGGTGTTGCGGACCAATTTTAAAAAAATTTGATACTTTCAGAACTGATTCTGTAAAGTATCTGGACTAC